>JAZHYW010012242.1:0-17949 GCA_037355805.1 Ixodes ricinus
CATTATTGTCGCTTGAGGCGGATCGGGGATCCACAAGAGTGACGTGATGCAGATACCCGACGCTCTGGGTGGCATTGAAAGTATTTGAAGGCCTCGCGGCGCCCGCATAAGGAGATTAGGATATTACCTTGGATTTTTGGGATTAAGCACTATCCATTTTGTTTACACGACTAAAAAATGAGTGACACTTCATGGCGCAAGATGACACACCTTTAAGATTCCGAACACTTTTCAATAACCTCGAGTCATCAGCTAAAGCCTCTCAGCGTTCTCCACTATTTTACGTATAAAGGACGCACTTAATTGAGAATTTATGCCGGCCTCTGTTTTTGACAGAGTTTTCGATTGTTCACCTTCACACTTACGTGATGTTTTATGAATACAAAGCTACCACCATGCACAGAAGCACGACTTTGGTCAGCAGAAGCGACTTATAAACTTTAAGCGTAATCCTCGACTTGCTGTATGAAAAATCCTTCAGACTTCAAAATGTAGAGATATGGGCCCATCTTATGTAAGTCTTATACTGAATAACATGCACAGTGTGAGCAAGATTACGTAAAATTTGATTTTAAAATAGCCTATATGCACACTCTTTATGTCTCGTTCTATGCAAATACAATTTTTTGCACAAGGATGAAACGAAACATGTTGACCGAACGTTTATAGCAAGAGGACTGCACCATCAAGTCATTGGAGCAAGCATTAGTAGCAGGTAGTTAACACATTCAAATAAAGAACATTTTTAGATAAGCAGGGCGAGCAAGTTGCAATTATTTAAGAATATTCTTACCAGAGTATATCCTACGACGAAGCACAGATAGGTCCTAGTTACGTGCATTTTTCTCTCAAGGAGTGAATGTTGTTCCTTATTTAACTGTGCAGAAAAACGACTAAAAGCGGTGATCCTGACGAGTTGTGCTGAATGAGGAAGGGAGCATCTATTCACGCCATACTTTAAATCTTGAAATACCCTTATCGTAGACTTAACTCAAAGCACATTATTCGTTAACACCACAACTTGGTAAAAGTTGCACAAAGTAGGAAAACATATTCCAGCAGAAACTATGCAGAACAAAAATACAAAACAAAAAACTGAGCAGCTGTTTCCTTTGGAAGAGGTGTCTAAGGCATGAAGATCCTTAAAATATGGTATTTAATAAAAACAAACACCGGCATTTTGAGTTCACATTTATGTGTGTCACGCCACTGAAACTTCGTGTGAATCATATCTTTGAAGGGGACTAACATGTATATAATTTTTATGCGCGAACGAGTTGTAAAAGGAAGGCATAAACATGGCGGTTATCACAGCGAAAAAAACCGCGAGCCAAGGAACGACAAGAGAGGGGTAAAGAGGACACCTAAGCACATCTTATGAGCTGTGAATGCGAAAGCATGAATGTAGTTCTTCCGCTCTCTTAGTTCGTCTGCGGCATAGTCGCCTGGACGGCCACGTTTTCCCGACGGATGGTCGAGCGCGCGCTCTCGTGAAGTGGCCGCGCCGCGCTGAGCTCAACCGTGCACAATACCCTGGAGTTTGCCCGAGGGAACTCTGTTCCCAAGCCCGCACCGCCGCACCGCTCTTACCGGCTTACTTGGCATGACGGCGCGCTGCGCCGCCATGAAGAGGGATTTTCTGGTGGCTTTTTTTGGAACTAAGCCGCACGAGAGCCAATGGGAGCCTCGTTTCTTGATGACGCGCGCTAGCCAATGGGAGCATAATCCATCAGAAGTCGGCTTCACTTCACTCCATTGGGAAAGGGGATTTTAGGTGCCGTATGGACAACATTTGGCGTGGTTTCAAAGCTGATGACGTCTGTTTGCTACATGGGACAGTTAATGCTTTAACATTAAAAGGGTGGATGACGACAACCTACGGTGTTGTGGCTGTCCCCCTTTTTTGTTCCTTCTCTCGAGGTTTTTGTTTCACTATAACCGTTCACCAGCTCGCCTGCGCGCTAGCTCTCATTTCAATGACGATTTAATTTTTATGTCAGGTGGATAAGTCGCTTAACATTAGAGGGCCCCATCAACTTCTAGAAAATTGTGCTTAATTGAAGTAAATAGTCACGAAATATATTGCGATTAATGCAGTCCTGTTCTTGCCATTTTTAATTTAAAGAACAACTCCGGTCAATATAAACAAATTCCGAGATAATTCATTATCCTACATTGCAAAAGTAGTAATAAACGGCTCTACGTAATTTGTTTTCCCCAAAATTAAAGATTAGTCGTATAATGACCATTCAAAGAGCATGATAAACCGAAACCCAAACTTTCCTCGCGGCGGGAAGCATGGCTCCCGTATCGTCACATACATTCTTGACGTGGTTAAGCATGAACGTGTCCCACTGCGCTTCTGGTGGCAAAACGCGAGCGGCGGCATCTGTTCCGTCAGCTCCAGCCCGTCCCTCAGGTTGTTAGATCTGACAGCGCCAGTCGGACTACTTCTTGTAACCGCTAACTTCGGGACCAATCTTTTCAAGCCGCTTTTACGAACGGCGTCGCCACTCGGTGCCGACGCGACGTACGGCAGATGAGGCGTTGACCATGGAAACACGTTATACAGCTCCCAAGAGATATGCTCACGGATCCCCGTTGACGTTTCTATCACCTTCAGGTTCGAATAAAGGGGGCATATTCGAGACATAATTCGCACGTACCGTATGATGCGAATGTTATCCATACAACGTCTACTTGATCTCTGCTTCAAACAAAACGCCATGTCGAATTGACGAGAGCGTCCACCACCACCGCCCACTATTTTCGAATTTGACAAGACAACGACGCGGGTCCCAGACTGGCCTTCTAAGTCCGAAATCCAAGGTCAGGGCTCAGGTTGGCTAATCATACGGAAGAGTCCACTTAAAAAAAGAAATAAAATCGTGTGGCGAATCGCTGGGCCATTGTGTTGCACAACTGAAACCTTCTAGCATCACGTGACATCAGGTCACGTAATTTCAGTTTCCCCGCATAGATTTAGCGGGAACCTGAATTTGTGTGTAGGTCACGGGACATTAACTTTTCCGAAAAATTTAAAAGAAACTAGATTGCCGTATAGGTGACGTGATATCAGGTCAGTTTCCTTGCTAAATTTGGCGGGGAAACTAAATTGGTGTGTAGTCACGGAACGTAATTTTCTCGCTAAATTTAGTGGTGAAAATAACGTCACGTGACTTAATGTCACGTTGCCTAAACACCAGTTTAAAGTGTTCGCTAAGTTTAGCGGAGAAACTGAATTTGTATGTAGGTCTGTGACTTCCCCTAACGCAACCCTGCGCGTGTTAATTGTAAGACGTCACCGACTTGCATACCACTTCGACTTTCCCGCTAAATTTAGCGAAAAAGCTGAATTGGTGCCTAGATGTGAGATGTCCCATAATGCAATACGGGGTGCGTTTGATTATGGGACGTCACACGCCACGGCTTCACGGGATGCGGGATCACGAAATCCATGCAATTAGCAAAAGAAAAAAGGTATCACGTTAAAAACAAACAAAAAAATGAAAGACGTTTACAATTCTCTGTAATGACGATTTAGAGCGCAGCTCTTAAGGAGGAGGAGTGGAGGGTATGAGGGGAGAGTATGCCCCTCCTCCCTCCCTTCTCTTCTGCTCCCCTTCCGTTTAGCGGAAAATTTTCGCTGAATTTCCCGTTAAATTTAGCGGGGAAATTGTTCCGCTAAATTTACCGGCGAAATTGTTTCGCTAAATTTGGAGGGGCGTGTTTCCCGCTAGATTTAGCTGTAAAGTTTTTCCGCTACATTTGGCGAGGGGGGGGGCGGGATTTCCCCGTTGTATGGTTTGGCGCTATCTAGTGACTGAAGCAAGAGACATTGGGTATGTTTGGGAGTGGCGGCTGCATTGTTCATAACGTGCGCTATTCCACTGGTCTCGCCGCTTAGCAAGCGGCAAGCGTCACCAGACGGTGACGCTTACCAAGCGGCGACACCTGACGCAAGAAATGCTGGGTAGGCCAGGAAGCCGTGATCGCAAAACATGCCAGTACGGCGGAAGCTACGGTCCTGGCGGGCCAACCGTAGCGTGACAACGTATCAACAGGGTGCTTTTTTACTGCGCAAATGTATCGGGCTTTTCGCTGCCTCATGCTCCAATATATGTGCGCTGCGATCGTATAGGCAGTGCATATCGAAGCCGTCGACGCGCAATGTGGGGCTTATCAGTCACCCTTGCGAAGTTACAACGATACAGGGTATAACCGTGGGCTTTCACTCTGCTGGCGCCACCTGGCTTTTGCAGGCTACTAGATTTTACTTCATAGCATTGTTGCGTCTGGACCTAACTGGACAAAGCTTAGCGAAAATTTCAGTGTTTTTTTTTATGCTTAGGAATAATATAAAACAGTCGTGTTTAATACCTGTGTTCTGTTTAATCGCCAGGTCACGCACGATTGTCACGCAAATACCGCAACATAAGTACATTATCAGCAATGATGTGTAGACGATGACGTGCTCGTTGCGTAGGCACTCATGTCCAGCAAGAGAGCCGAATACACCTTATTACGAAAATAACAACACAAAGGGGTGCGGGAACTTTAAACGCGCAATCACACTCCAGCACTTTGGAGACCTCTTGAGATATTTATAATTCTTTAATGCTGTCGAGAGATGTAAGATGAAACAGGTGAGCCAGAATAAATATTTGACCACTGATAGACTTCAATGCCGATTTGAAAAGCGTGTCAGAAAGATTCAATAAGAAGACATAAGTTATAAGCTAAATGCACCCAAAACATACAAGACGCCTGCAAGTCAAACATCATGAGCTCAAAAGTGTTTGCTGAGAATGCAGGGACTAAAAGCATTTGAAGTATCGGCCTCTCGATCTTTTGCAAGCGGCACCATTTGAACAGGTTGTTTACTCTTTCTCAAAAACTAAGTAAATAATGTCATATTTATTTCAATATTATGTTTCTTACTATTCTGCTACAAACTCAAGTTGGAGGAGTGCGGTGCTGCTTGTCTCCAACATTAACGCAAGGAAAAAATGTAAATATGTTTTGTTTTTATTTTACACCTAATGCAATAAAAAACATGGAGGAGTATATTGACTACACCAATGCACACAATTTACCAAGCTGGCAAGGTTGTTGACTCGAAAGCTCGACAACGAAGTTTCATGCATGTGCAGATGGGTCTACAACAGATAAAACAATTGATAAGAAAATAAAAGGATGGCCCACTTTTGCCTTGACTGTTTCAGGTTGCGCGATAAAACACAGAGAAAGGGATGTGGAATGTTCGTCGGTGTCATTTACAAGATACCTTTGTGATTGTGGCCTTTGTTATATTGGACAAACCAAACGGTGCATAAATGAGCGGTTGACGGAGCACAAACGTTGTATAAAGAAAAAGACCACATACTCCGATGTGTCAAAACATCTGATCGAATGTAGGAACTGTGTACCGTTGGGGCATTTAACTTCTGTAGAGTTGCAGGAAAAATATGACCACAAGCGGTTGATAAAGAAGTCGTTAACAAAATTAGGTCACGGGAACGCAGTTAATAAGCCGTCGTTTGGGTTAGACAACGAAATTCGGCGATTTTCTTAGGCTGTGAAAAGTTCGGACCTTCAAGGTTTATGTCTGTATGTTTTCGGGTAGAGGGAACAATGGGTCGTTCTCTTCTTTTTGTATGTGTGTTACTGGCTTGGGGATTATCAGGTGTTTGGCGGTTGGGAAGCGGGGGTCAAAGATAAGAGAAGTGCATGACGCAGAGTCCGTTGTCATTGTTGTTTAGTCAGAGGTTACGTTGGTGGAAAGTGGCACTCTTTGGGTTCTCACCTCTCCCCTTTTGTTCTTTTGTATCGAAGTGCCTATATAACCTAGGTTTCGGAAAATAAAAATTTCAGCTGCGTTAGAGACTTTTAGTGTTGTGTCGTTTACCCGCAGTCTCGGGGTTTTTCAACCATGGTAGAAAAGCTCGTTTCTTTTTCCAAACACGAGGCAAACACTTACTGGTTCAGAGCCATTTCAGATCTATTTTGTGCACTTGTTCGGTCCGTTGCTACACAGTGCTTATTATTACATATCGAGGGAATGCCTATTTTGAATAGAGGTTGCAAGAAAATAGATGACTGAAGTAGCAAGCCTCAGATTACGCTGGCTTTTACATGTGCCCAGACTAAACGAGTACATTGAGGCAGACAAAAATAAGGCTAAAAATTATGAAGGTCTTACAATCGCTTTAGAAACTCCCACACCTCCTGCAGCTGACTTTAACATAGACTGCGTTTTTAGCTTACTGCCTCTTAAGAAAAGCTAGAGAAAAAAATGTACGCTCGCCCCTAAATTTAGCTGGGCATGACAGACATCATGGCATCAACTACGTAATCACATGACCCAGATTGGCACGAACAGCGTGACCACACTGCGTTGTGCGTTATGTATTTCAGGCTAGGAATAGTACCATCTACATGAAAAACACTAGACGCCCCTTAAAGGGGTCCTGCAACAGCGTTTTGACTTGATTTTTGATTTGCACCGAACCTAAGCGCACTGAACGTAGTAACTTAATGAAACTTATCTTTTCGCAAAATTCGCTTTATTTTAAAGTTATTGGAAAATTAGAATTACAAAAACAAGCAAAAAATAACCGCTTTCATGACGTCGTAGGTCCTGGCTAGTGGCCGTGAACTAGAGGAGGTATAGTGAGCTCATCGAGGCGCTCACGGCTGCCGCACTTCGTGTAGACGGCGCGAGAGGGCGCCACTAAACCGTGTGTTGGATAGGCTGTATGAAGCGGGCGGCCAGGGCGACTCGCATTGCATTTGCTGCGCGATTAAAGACTATTTCGGCATAACACTTCATTGGCCACAAACGACAGCAAATACGGGGTAAAGATCAGTACAGGACGGGAGCCACTTCGCGCTGCCATACCGCCGAATGGCCTTTGTACGCTCCTGAGACCTTTCTACGCTCGCTGTTCGAGGCGCCTCATCCACTAGCCCTTTCTAATATGCGCCGCTTTTTCCACTGCTTGGTGGCGGGTATGTCGACGGGTCATTTCTTGTTTCCGTACTTTATAAACTGCATTTCTTTCTTTTCGACCTAAATTCCTGAACAAAACTACTCTGCAGGCATATTTGAAACGGTTCGCGACACTTATATTTTGTATCTCGACTAAAAAAAGCTTTAGCGGCTCTGACCACTAGTAAGCCCAGGACCTAAGACGTCACATTTTGCGCGCTTTCGGTACCACGGGTCGCTCTCGTCGGTGGAGGAGGTTTCCGCGTAGTCCGGTTAAAATATGACGCACTGATATTTAGTGACTCTCTCCGTGCCCGCTGGCTTGCCCGAACCCCAAGGGGCGTGGAAACCGCACAAAAGGTAGACGCTTAAATATGATTGCAGGGCCCTTCAAAGCAGACTAACATCTCCTTGACTAAACATACATGTAACACAAATACGGAACCATTTGACCGATAGTTATACAAACCACGTGAGCGTCGTTTGTGAAATATCCAATTTGTCAGGTATCACCACAATGATTAGCATTCGGAGATAAAAAAATGTTTTCTTACTTGGCGTACTGCAGTTGTGAGGTTTTGTTTTTCCAACTTCTTTTACTTATTCTTAACTCATTCGTTGAGTGTTTTTTTGTTTTACTTTATAAGGCAATCTGTTTTTTCGGTTTTGTATATCTATCTCACTTGCATTCTTTAGCTATCAATATTACTACGGCTGTTGCTCGCAAAATTTCACCGAAAAATAACGCACTTGCCCTTGCCGTACATGAGGCTGGCTCGAGCTCAGGAATGATAATTGTGGTCTATTTTCTAGCAGTTATCTATTTGAGAAAGTTAAAAGAATTGAGAGAGGGCTCCAACGAACACGGAGTACACATATGCCGGTCAAAAACCAGAATCCCAACTCTTTATTTGCCCAAGAACATTTGTTTGTTTCTTTGACACACAAATAAGAAGTCCTTTCCGAGCGTCCCGAAATGTGAGAAGAAATAATTATCTTTCCGGCAAAAGAAAAGGGAAACAAAAGCCTACACATGTTTCCTTTCCCATGGGCAGAGAGTAATCACCCGTTAGATCCTAGAGCTGTTGCGTAATTTTCGAGACACTGAAACCCGTTGCAAGAGGAACAGTACATGGTTACACGTCGCGTAACCAGCCGTTTCTTCAGTTTCGATTGCTTCAGGACCCGCTAACATTCGCTGTTTCCAAACGGCTCTTGTGAAACACACGTGGAAACTTCTTGACTTGTTACTCTTCGTTGCGATGGGGTAAGAGTCTGAATAGAATCTCCTTGTGCGTTTCCTGGTTTCTCCTGAATGTTGAAGAAATTTCGCTTTTATTTTTGCGCAAGTTAATTTTCTATACTTTTTTTTTTGCAAATTAGGGCTGGAAAGAGGCTAAAGAAGAAAGTTCTTTCTGGACGAGTGCTCCTCGAAGATTACCTCAAGTGCTTGTTTACACACACGCCTTAGCGTTATCTCAGCGTTATTTGCGAACGCTAGAAATAACACTGACCATTCTGAAACAGCGGTGACTTCACTCTAGGCTTGAGACCTGATACAGAGCTGCACCAGTCTTATTGTTGCTTTGAAGTCAGAGCTTCATCAGAGCTGTTCAGTGATGACTTAGCGCTGCAACGTATGCGTAAACCGGCCTTTTAAAAAAGCATTGTATTGCTGAAACACAAAACATCAAAATCTGAAGATAGGTAGACATCACGATATACGAACGTAATTATTGCAAAAAAGATATAAATGTATATTCAACAATGCGATAAATGACTACAAGCCATCCTACACCGATTAATCTTGTACCATACGAGTAAAATATATGTGTCCTTTCTCTAGGAAGCGGAGTTTTAAACTAAAATATAACGAGCGGCCCGTCACGCACCCCGAGATAAATTTACGAAACTGTCGTGACGCTGGAAGTTTTGATAAACAGCTCGTGACACAAATAACTTTTTTGGGGGGCCGACTGACATCTGAATGAACGTTCCACGAAATTGGAACTTTAAGCCGGCCATTAAAAGTGCGTTACGGGAAAGAGGGTAGACAGGCCTTTTGAAAATCGCTCCCGGAACTGCAAACAGCACCTGAGCGACGATTGATTTAGGGCCGCGGAGGCTCGAGTGCTTCGGCCGCTGAAGGCCTATGCCGCTCTGACGCGATCAGAGCAGCGGACGGGACGCCCTGTCGCCTTGATTGTGGGGGGACCTTGATTTACGGGGCTGTGAGGCGGCGCAGGCGCTCTCGAGATTGAAGGCAGAGGGCGCGTGCTCAAGTGTTTCGTGTCGGTCGGCGCTGTCGAGGTTCATTATCGGAAACAGAGGCTTCTTTTCTCACGCGGTGGTTGCTATGTTGCCGCTGAAGCAACGACGACATTCCTATCTTGCATGGCGTGGTGTCAATGGCCTTGTTCCGCTCTTTTTTGTTATGATGAGAAGGTCGTCTTTGATATAATTGGAACAGAAGTGGTTATATCCTGAGCTCGTAGACATGAAATGCTTAGAGAAAATATGGGAAGGCTGCAGGGGAGCTAGTGAATATCACTTATGTTGAATTGACCATAGACTGGGGTAGAGAATAAACACCAAAACGTAGAAGAGACAGAAAATAGACATGACGTCACAAACTCAACTTACCCCTGTCTTTCTGCTTTGACCAAGTTTCCCAGCTTTTACCACAGTCTCGGGATTTCTACATCATAATCAACTAACTCCTTTATTTAGTCCATCTTTTTATAGTCTCCACCCCAAGGTCATCCCCACCAACACGAAAGGACGAAGTCTATGCAGTTCAAGCGCCACAGTCTTCATCACATAATGAAAGAATGTGGACAACCTAAAAAGTCAACGGGATAAAGCATCATCCATCCTCCTTCAAACTTGAACAACAGGATATCTCTCCCCTTCCATACTAAACACAGTCACCACTTCTGATTTTAAAGACGCCTTCTCCACCTACGACCCCCAAAAACACCGAAACGGCCATCGGGCTAACCCACGTCAAAAACCAAAAAGACACAGCAAAATAAAAAAGAGTGGTTTTTAGTAGGGGTGTGCGAATATTCGAAATTTCGAATACGAATCGAATATTTTCCTTATTCGAAACGCATTCGATTCGAAAATTGCATATTCGGAAGTTCCCGAATATTCGGCCAAAGCCGAATGTTCGGAAAAAACGGCGAATATTCGCCAAAACTGCGAATATTCGAGCAAGTAGCGAAAAACTTGCCTGCCACGCATTCCGCTATGAATATGTTTATTCACTGAGAAAGGCGTATGATGCGTGCGTTATCGGTCTAGTCTGTTTCTATCTGTCCGATGGCAGCAAGACAGAATCAGTTTCGGTTTCTTTTTCACCAAGCCCTTTGTTTTGTGGCACTTTTATGGCAATATGTGATGTAATTGCGCGTTCTATGAATTGATACAATAAAATAAAGCTCGAGATTTGAAATATAAATATAAAATAAATCTCGAAAGTGCTATCTAATACAAATGATTGAAAAGTAAAAAAAAAAAGAAGAAAAAGCTAGGTGCGAATAGAACATTGCATCGCCATTGAAAACAACTCATATGGCAGGAGTTGTTTTCAATGGCGCGGAGTCAAATCCGGCGGAGTCAAAACTAGGGATGTCGCGAACCTGCCCAGGTTCTAGATCGACCGAGTTTGACTTTTTCGAACCTTCAACGTGATGTTGGACAAAGGTTCGACTAAAGTTCAAATTTTGTGCGTATGCGCAAAAAAAACAAGAAAAAAAAACTAGTTGATTTTATTTGGCGGAGGAAAAGTGCCATATTTGTTGAGTTTAATGGCATCGGTGGTTCACATTAATAACCAATGAAAGCATTAAAAGCGCAATTTTTTGCTTTTATATGGTGTAAACATTGGTAACCATTTTATGAAATATAAAGCAAAGTACTTTCTAAATAATTGTTTCCCAAAATTCAATATATTTGTGTAGCAGCCGGGCAACACTGCCCATAAGACGAACTTCTTCGAACTTTAGTGAAATGTCGCAGGTTTCCCAAATGAACGGGTCTTTCTACTGGCGAAAATAATGTCACGGCGCGTAGCGGGCTAAAGCGGAAGTTCGGGCGAGTTGGTAGTTCATGACGCACGAGGACACAGCGCACCCGTAACAAACACTAGGACAACGTTCACAGTCACACCAAAAGAAAGAAAGGGACACTTACACAGCGCTGACTTCAACTCTTTGTATATTCCCGCCTTTTTCTCTTCTTTCACGTCTAATGCATAACCTAGGCCTCATCTTTTTCTTTCTTTGCTGAAGGTTAACTGTAAAGGCTTTAAGCTAGAAATTGAAAATTAAAAATTAAAAATTAAAAATTATTGTAGATCAATGATGCAAAGCTAAGTAATCCAGCTCTTTTTGTGACAGCGCTATAGATGGTTTGCTAATACACCTGCCGTTTTGCCTGGCAATGTTCTCCGCTTCTATTATTTCCCTTGTGAGCTGGTCTCGGCTCCTTGCCAACACCACACACTTGTCAAGTTCCGCTGTGCACCCACAGTCCCGAATGTGTATGCCAACATGTCCAGAGTTCTTGTTGATGGTGGCCAAGTTGTGTTCTCTAAGGCGGTGGTTTAAACACCTACCCGTCTGTCCGATATATGTTCTTCCACAGGACAGGGGGAAGGAGTAGACCACATTTTCAGTACATCGAACGAACTTATTTCTGTGATTCGTTGTGCAGGACGTCGGTGTCCTTGAAGGAGTGTTTACCCTCTTGCACAGGCTGTAGAGCTTGTTCGGAGCGGAGAAAATAACGTCCGTGCTTACTTTGTTTGCTATTTTCTTGAGGCCATGAGAAAAATGATGGAGATATGGCACAATCACTGGTCTTTTTGCCCTGTCCCGATGACTTTCCTTAAATCGTTCATCATGCTTAAATTCTCTGAAAAGTCCTTCCGCCACTGATGTTAACAAGGATGGTGGATAACCTGCGCATTTTAATCGCGACACTTGCCCATCAAAGCTCCTTTGGATGGAATGGAAGCATGACTTCGTAAGAGAGTTCTTAAGGCACAGCCGCGCTATGCCTCTCTTTACGAGTTTTGAATGCGCGGAGTTGAATGGCAGAAGTGGCTTCTTTCCCCTTGGCTCGTAAGTCCAGCACGTATGGTGCGGTGACGTACACAGACGAAGATCTAAGAATCGCAAACTTCTTTCACTTGGAAGTTCGTGGGTAATCTCCAATGGGTTCATGCACCTTTTGAAACTGTCGAGGATGTCTGGTACCAAGGCTGTCAGATTTTGGTCATCGGTGGCGAGGACAATTAAATAATCATCGACATATCTGAATACTTTTTTAACTATTGACGCGTCGAGAGTTAGGTTTAAATTCCTGTCAAGGTGTGCAAGATACAGGTCACTGAGGATAGGTGCAATGCACGAACCAATACACACCCTCTCTTCTGCAGATACGTATGTCCATCCCAAGGTAGCGAAGGTAGATTTTAGATAGATGTCAATTAAGTTTAAGAAGTTGCTTTGGGATAGGCCTGCCGCATTCTGAAAGGCAGTGATGCCATATGTGTCTATGCAGTCCTCGATACACCTTAGGAGATGGGGTTGGGGCAAGGAATAGTAGAGATCCTTAATATCGATGGAGAATGCTCTTAGATCTTGGTCGCTTTTTTGATCGAAGAAGCTGATGACGTCATAAGAGCTATGAATCAAGTAAGGATCATCGATGACTAGCAGCTTCAGTCTTTCTTGCAAATATAAACCTACCGACTTCTGCCAAGTGTCCCTTTCTGAAATTATTACTCGAAGAGGGCATACCGGTTTATGAGTTTTGGCGCTGAAGAATAATTGTAGGCTCAAGTTTTTGCTGCGTTCAATTCTGGAGCAAAGTTGATTCACATTCTGTGACTGACAAAACGTTTTTGCTACCCGTTTCACTTTTTCCAGGAGATCTCGTCGTGGCTGCTGAAGACAGATTCGACCGCTGTTAAAGCTTTTTCTCCGAACGTCTCCTTTGCATAAGCACAAAACCGCCTTCTTTGTCAGCTGGCATAAGTGTCAGTGAGTGTTCTTTTAGGTATGCTACTACTCTCTTGATAGGCAGAGGTGCAGCTGATGGCTTGTAACGAACAAGCAGGTCCACTCCCTCGGAGGTGCATCGATCTATCTCGGTCTCTGGAGCTCGTCGTGACACTTGCCTAATGATGGAGAGTAGCTCCGGTGCCGTCTTCTTGGGTTCCACTGCAAACTTGGGGCCCAAGCCAAGACCGAGATAGATCGATGCACCTCCGAGGGAGTGGACCTGCTTGTTCGTTACAAGCCATCAGCTGCACCTCTGCCTATCAAGAGAGTAGAAGCATACCTAAAAGAACACTCACTGACACTTATGCCAGCTGACAAAGAAGGCGGTTTTGTGCTTATGCAAAAGGAGACGTTCGGAGAAAAAGCTTTAACAGCGGTCGAATCTGTCTTCAGCAGCCACGACGAGATCTCCCTGGAAAAAGTGAAACGGGTAGCAAAAACGTTTTGTCAGTCACAGAATTTGAATCAACTTTGCTCCAGAATTGAACGCAGCAAAAACTTGAGCCTACAATGATTCTTCAGCGCCAAAACTCATAAACCGGAATGCCCTCTTCGAGTAATAATTTCAGAAAGGGAAACTTGGCAGAAGTCGGTAGGTGTATATTTGCAAGAAAGACTGAAGCTGCTAGTCATCGATGATCCTTACTTGATTCATAGCTCTTATGACGTCATCAGCTTCTTCGATCAAAAAAGCGACCAAGATCTAAGAGCATTCTCCATCGATATTAAGGATCTCTACTATTCCTTGCCCCAACCCCATCTCCTAAGGTGTATCGAGGACTGCATAGACACATATGGCATCACTGCCTTTCAGAATGCGGCAGGCCTATCCCAAAGCAACTTCTTAAACTTAATTGACATCTATCTAAAATCTACCTTCGCCACTTGGGATGGACATACGTATCTGCAGAAGAGAGGGTGTGTATTGGTTCGTGCATTGCACCTATCCTCAGTGACCTGTATCTTGCACACCTTGACAGGAATTTAAACCTAACTCTCGACGCGTCAATAGTTAAAAAAGTATTCAGATATGTCGATGATTATTTAATTGTCCTCGCCACCGATGACCAAAATCTGACAGCCTTGGTACCAGACATTCTCGACAGTTTCAAAAGGTGCATGAACCCATTGGAGATTACCCACGAACTTCCAAGTGAAAGAAGTTTGCGATTCTTAGATCTTCGTCTGTGTACGTCACCGCACCATACGTGCTGGACTTACGAGCCAAGGGGAAAGAAGCCACTTCTGCCATTCAACTCCGCGCATCCAAAACTCGTAAAGAGAGGCATAGCGCGGCTGTGCCTTAAGAACTCTCTTACGAAGTCATGCTTCCATTCCATCCAAAGGAGCTTTGATGGGCAAGTGTCGCGATTAAAATGCGCAGGTTATCCACCATCCTTGTTAACATCAGTGGCGGAAGGACTTTTCAGAGAATTTAAGCATGATGAACGATTTAAGGAAAGTCATCGGGACAGGGCAAAAAGACCAGTGATTGTGCCATATCTCCATCATTTTTCTCATGGCCTCAAGAAAATAGCAAACAAAGTAAGCACGGACGTTATTTTCTCCGCTCCGAACAAGCTCTACAGCCTGTGCAAGAGGGTAAACACTCCTTCAAGGACACCGACGTCCTGCACAACGAATCACAGAAATAAGTTCGTTCGATGTACTGAAAATGTGGTCTACTCCTTCCCCCTGTCCTGTGGAAGAACATATATCGGACAGACGGGTAGGTGTTTAAACCACCGTCTTAGAGAACACAACTTGGCCACCATCAACAAGAACTCTGGACATGTTGGCATACACATTCGGGACTGTGGGTGCACAGCGGAACTTGACAAGTGTGTGGTGTTGGCAAGGAGCCGAGACCAGCTCACAAGGGAAATAATAGAAGCGGAGAACATTGCCAGGCAAAACGGCAGGTGTATTAGCAAACCATCTATAGCGCTGTCACAAAAAGAGCTGGATTACTTAGCTTTGCATCATTGATCTACAGTAATTTTTAATTTTTAATTTTTAATTTTTAATTTTCAATTTCTAGCTTAAAACCTTTACAGTTAACCTTCAGCAAAGAAAGAAAAAGATGAGGTCTAGGTTATGCATTAGACGTGAAAGAAGAGAAAAAGGCGGGAATATACAAAGAGTTGAAGTCAGCGCTGTGTAAGTGTCCCTTTCTTTCTTTTGGTGTGACTGTGAACGTTGTCCTAGTGTTTGTTACGGGTGCGCTGTGTCCTCGTGCGTCATGAACTACCAACTCGCCCGAACTTCCGTTTTAACCAGCTTCATTTCTAGTACATCGGGCCCTTTTAGACATCATCCCTTGGACCGTAACGGCCTTGTCACCTTAATCGCCATATGTGTTTGCCAAGCAAGATCCTTTGGGTACTGCATACGAGTAAAGATGTTGCCCCCTGAGGTCATGGCCCTCTTCGGAGGCTTCCTACCATCCGTAGGGCACGGGAAGAGAATTTGTAAAATACTCCAGGCCGAGTGGCATAGGCAGGCACGGCACTATCGAAATAGCCTGTTCTCACTACTGCATGAAGACACCACTCTTTCTTCTAGCAGAAGAATATGGCAAACTTACGCCTCATTAACGGAATGTACGACTGAACATCTATGGAAACTCACGTTAAGGCATCTCCGGACCACCAGACCCAAGAAAGAAACGACTTCAAGTAACCCAGTACACACGATAGGGGACATTGATATACCAAGTTCTGTGAGGCACGTTCTAAGCTTGGGCCCCAAGTTTGCAGTGGAACCCAAGAAGACGGCACCGGAGCTACTCTCCATCATTAGGCAAGTGTCACGACGAGCTCCAGAGACCGAGATAGATCGATGCACCTCCGAGGGAGTGGACCTGCTTGTTCGTTACAAGCCATCAGCTGCACCTCTGCCTATCAAGAGAGTAGAAGCATACCTAAAAGAACACTCACTGACACTTATGCCAGCTGACAAAGAAGGCGGTTTTGTGCTTATGCAAAAGGAGACGTTCGGAGAAAAAGCTTTAACAGCGGTCGAATCTGTCTTCAGCAGCCACGACGAGATCTCCCTGGAAAAAGTGAAACGGGTAGCAAAAACGTTTTGTCAGTCACAGAATTTGAATCAACTTTGCTCCAGAATTGAACGCAGCAAAAACTTGAGCCTACAATTATTCTTCAGCGCCAAAACTCATAAACCGGAATGCCCTCTTCGAGTAATAATTTCAGAAAGGGAAACTTGGCAGAAGTCGGTAGGTGTATATTTGCAAGAAAGACTGAAGCTGCTAGTCATCGATGATCCTTACTTGATTCATAGCTCTTATGACGTCATCAGCTTCTTCGATCAAAAAAGCGACCAAGATCTAAGAGCATTCTCCATCGATATTAAGGATCTCTACTATTCCTTGCCCCAACCCCATCTCCTAAGGTGTATCGAGGACTGCATAGACACATATGGCATCACTGCCTTTCAGAATGCGGCAGGCCTATCCCAAAGCAACTTCTTAAACTTAATTGACATCTATCTAAAATCTACCTTCGCACCTTGGGATGGACATACGTATCTGCAGAAGAGAGGTGTGTGTATTGGTTCGTGCATTGCACCTATCCTCAGTGACCTGTATCTTGCACACCTTGACAGGAATTTAAACCTAACTCTCGACGCGTCAATAGTTAAAAAAGTATTCAGATATGTCGATGATTATTTAATTGTCCTCGCCACCGATGACCAAAATCTGACAGCCTTGGTACCAGACATCCTCGACAGTTTCAAAAGGTGCATGAACCCATTGGAGATTACCCACGAACTTCCAAGTGAAAGAAGTTTGCGATTCTTAGATCTTCGTCTGTGTACGTCACCGCACCATACGTGCTGGACTTACGAGCCAAGGGGAAAGAAGCCACTTCTGCCATTCAACTCCGCGCATTCAAAACTCGTAAAGAGAGGCATAGCGCGGTTGTGCCTTAAGAACTCTCTTACGAAGTCATGCTTCCATTCCATCCAAAGGAGCTTTGATGGGCAAGTGTCGCGATTAAAATGCGCAGGTTATCCACCATCCTTGTTAACATCAGTGGCGGAAGGACTTTTCAGAGAATTTAAGCATGATGAACGATTTAAGGAAAGTCATCGGGACAGGGCAAAAAGACCAGTGATTGTGCCATATCTCCATCATTTTTCTCATGGCCTCAAGAAAATAGCAAACAAAGTAAGCACGGACGTTATTTTCTCCGCTCCGAACAAGCTCTACAGCCTGTGCAAGAGGGTAAACACTCCTTCAAGGACACCGACGTCCTGCACAACGAATCACAGAAATAAGTTCGTTCGATGTACTGAAAATGTGGTCTACTCCTTCCCCCTGTCCTGTGGAAGAACATATATCGGACAGACGGGTAGGTGTTTAAACCACCGCCTTAGAGAACACAACTTGGCCACCATCAACAAGAACTCTGGACATGTTGGCATACACATTCGGGACTGTGGGTGCACAGCGGAACTTGACAAGTGTGTGGTGTTGGCAAGGAGCCGAGACCAGCTCACAAGGGAAATAATAGAAGCGGAGAACATTGCCAGGCAAAACGGCAGGTGTATTAGCAAACCATCTATAGCGCTGTCACAAAAAGAGCTGGATTACTTGGCTTTGCATCATTGATCTACAATAATTTTTAATTTTTAATTTTTAATTTTTAATTTTCAATTTCTAGTTTAAAACCTTTACAGTTAACCTTCAGCAAAGAAAGAAAAAGATGAGGCCTAGGTTTTGCATTAGACGTGAAAGAAGAGAAAAAGGCGGGAATATACAAAGAGTTGAAGTCAGCGCTGTGTAAGTGTCCCTTTCTTTCTTTTGGTGTGACTGTGAACGTTGTCCTAGTGTTTGTTACGTGTGCGCTGTGTCCTCGTGCG
>JAZHYW010012243.1:0-42848 GCA_037355805.1 Ixodes ricinus
TCAAGGCGGTGAGGATGTGTTGAAGCGCGTTAAACGTATGTGTGTTCCAATCTCCGTAAAGACATTTTTTCAAACTGCACACCAATACTTTGCCTGTGAAAGCGTGGCTTAAAAAAAGAGGCGCAGATGTGCCATGGTCGACTGACTGTCTTTTGTGCAAACAAATTCAGAAACCATCGAACATGTAAATTCATATTTTGCTGACGCAGTTTTTTGGGACGTGCTCCGAAGCACTTGAAAAAGCACCGAGCATTTCCCTCTCAGGCATCCGTTTCGAACGTGACTAACGATGACCGTGTCCCATACGATATGTTTTTTCTGTTGGGACTTTGTAGCATATGGCGACTGCGTACGCAGAAATAGGCATGCCGACGTCAATGCGAAAGAAGTGCTCTATTTCTTCACTAATTGAGCAAGTGGAAAGTGTTTTTCCACTCACGATTTCAAGCCCGAGTGGCTTGGCGAAGTGCTTCGTGAAATGCGCGCTTTTTAATATGCCCTGTAAAAGTCTTGCAGTGCAATTTGATGTTATGTGACTTGTGATACTCACCTTTGCAATAAAGAAAAAAAAACAAAACTGCCTTCATAGCTCTGTGGTTAGCGCGTCTGCCTGCTGATCTAAGGGTCAACGGTTCGAATCCCGCCGGCGCCGGTGTTTTTTATTTATTTATCGACCCGCGGCGTAAGAGGTTAGATAGCCAGATAGATATATATATAGATAGATAGATAGATACATAGACGAAAAGTGCGTGAAGTATCCAAAGAATGCTATTCGCATTAATATTATTTTTTTTTTTTACAAAGTACAAGGAATTTGTCGAGTAAGATCAAGAATTATGGGCGACTTTGAAGCAACGAGCAAGATTAGGTATAAAAGCACAGCAGAAAGCAATGCGCTGCACGCGCACGCCTTCCCCGTATAAAAGATTCGAAGTAAATAACCAAAATAAAGCGTTGACGTACGCGCGTGCGAGAAACTATTTGTTTTAGGCATTTGCTTTAGAAAAGTTACTACTGCTGACACTAGCACGTGCGGCGCGTGGAACACCACCTTTGTATTCCTTGATGCTTGGGTAATATAGCAATAGGTCTATTAAGTGTTTGCGTAGGCATACATCTTTTTCCCACAAGTGTGCAGCCATCTCGAATGTCCTCACTTCTGGTATGCGGTAAAACGTCGTTTTGATCTCTCCACGCTGCTGGAAGGTGTTTACGAAAAATGTGCAGATTATCACCGTAGATTTCTTTAAAGGGCCTTTTGACTATGTGCATCATTACTAGGCTACTCGCCGTTCATGAGCACTGAAAATAAACAAATGAATGAATGAATGAATGAATATTCTTATTTTGCTCCTCACCTATATTTTCTAGCATATTCCAAGTTGAAATGTTTTATTATTTTTTCGTCCAGTATTCAAAATACGAACCCACGTGTTTGAGAACGACAGGAGACAGAAACCGTATATATTCCCTCGCCCTGACACCTGTCGTGACGTTTTCTCCGACCTTTCTAAAAATAGAGCGCGTGCGTAGCTTGGATATGCGCTGAAGATGCGCGAGAAAGCCGGGAGATTCCAAAGACCTGTATATAAAGTCACGTTCCGGGAAGGAGGGCTTCAGAGGTACTTTAAAATTTACTTTCTGCAGCCTTCTTTGCACTAAATTGAAAATAATCTCGATACTCGCATCCTAGAGGCCAAATGAAGAAGATTACAGCTTTCAAATACTGAACCGCTTCAGTTTCTATTATATTACAGAAGCGTTTTTGCAACTACACAAAAGTTACCCTGCAAAATAATTATATTTGTTTATTTATTTAACGATACTGGCTCTGTTCAGAAAAAGATAATGTACGCGAGTGCGGGTTATTCTTTTTCTTTTTTTTTTTTTCTACGCCGGCTTGTTTGTTTAAGGCTGCGGTCCCACGGCGGCCATGACATACGACGCTTTCCGCGCGTTTTTGAAATGCGATTGTGGCGTGTTCAAGCTTGCTAAAATTATGTGTTATATATCATCTTGTAGTCTAACAACATTATCTTTCTTTTGATGTATGATTTGTTTTTTTAATGCAAAAAGCTAATTCAGTGGGCACCCGCGAATATTGGCCTTTTCGGCAAAACATGGTTTCGTAATACAGTGGTGCAGGGTTCACTATTGAAGCAAATTCTTTCAAATCTTAGAATGTTATAGAAAAAGAGTGCGTTCATTGTCTACAGAAGCCCTTTTTTTAGTTTTTTAGTTTATTTTGACAGATATTCAATTTAGAAACACTGACTTCGCGGAAGCACATTCAGTCGCGAATTTTTTGGCACCTACCCGGTCATTTTATTTGAAACTTTTTACATGTGTTTGCAATTACAGTCGAAAGAGCTACGCTAAATTTCATCGTAATATGACCTAAACTTTTTTCGGAATGCTCACGTGAAAATTGACAAAAACAGTCAATTTTGGGAAACTTCACTTGGTAGTACAGATGTACAGCTCTTAGGGATGGGCATAGTTGAATAAAATTGTAGGCCCGCAAAGAAGAACATATTCTGCTTTGCATACAGAGGCCCTTTTTCTAAATTTCAACTTGGATTGTTTATAAAAAAAGTTTGAATATAGGCCAAATCACGAATTTGTTGATAGTCAAAAACGAGTATTTGGACCCCTTTTGGCAGACATTTAGGCATATATCTTTAGTACAAAATAGAGTTTACTGTGCCAGAACATCATTATCAGCTCACACTTTCGATGATCGTGCCTGAATATTAAATAAATCATAAAAAGACAGGAATTATAAATTGGAGGTCGTGTAGCGCCCTCTCTGTGATGGCGGTCGAAACGTGACTATGCGAAGTTCAGGAATACATCAAGGATGGCGCTGCTTGCAGCTGTGGTTGCCAGCTTCGGAAACTGGTTGAACACTTGGTTTCGCGCAAAAAAAAGTGCATAGAAAACCCGGCCTTGTAGAATGTGCTTAATTATTACATATAATACGGTACTTTTTGCTGATATAGCGTTTAGGAGGATTTTACGGTCGCTGTTTATATTGTCAAATTATTTTTTATGCGCGGTTCCGCCGGTGCACACTCTGCTGAATACAATCGTTTACGCGATCGATATCGACATTTCAAATCCCCAAAATTGCCAGTTCCGTTATGGTGGCTGTAAGGGGAGGTGTGCCGAACAGAACATCGATAGCATGCCACTTGTTCATGACGCCGATGGCACCGGTACCTTGCGCCTGGTGCCATCGTGCGGCGCACAATGGCACCACGCGTACAAGTGCGTCCTGCATGAGCACGCGCAGCACGAGACACTCTCGTGCCCCTTCGAGCAGAAATTCACCGGTAGCCTGGCTACAGCGCCACTTTTTCGTCATGAAGCGGCGGCACGTGGAACTATCCAAGAATGCGGAGAGCTCGGCACACCATAGTTCCGTGTCGATACGTGCGCGTGACCCACGTGCTTTTGGTGCGCGTGCGCGTACACGTGTTTGCGGCGTCGTCCTTCGGTTGCTGCGAGTTTTCGTGTATTTATTGTACACTGCTTGCCTTCGTGTGCGCATCCCTCTCATTCTTGTAACTATCCCTGCTTTGTTTGTGTGCCTGGCATGAAGTGTATGTCTGTCTTTTTCTTTTCGTTCGCTGACTAAGCTCGCAACCCTCTCATTCTTGTAACTATCCCTGCTTTGTTTGTGTGCCTGGCATGAAGTGTATGTCTGTCTTTTTCTTTTCGTTCGCTGACTAAGCTCGTGTAAGTATCCTTCCTGCTGGCTGCAGTTCGTGTTTGCGTCTTGTCTGTGTCGCTTTGATTACAGTTCAGGTCGCCTGTTTATGGGGGGCGGAAAGCGGTGGGCGTCGCGCCGGCACAAGACGCCCAACTTTCGACAAAAACGCGGAGCGCGTTGTTGTTCTGCAGCGTAAAAAAAGAAAATAAACAGGGCACAAACTTTATTTATTAATTTTTTCTAAACTTTTACAAATTTAAAAAAAAAAGTTTTTTAATAAAAAAATTTTTTTTTTTTTTTAGGTGGGCTGAACGGAATAGAAAAGGGGACGTCGGCTTCTACTGTACACGGTCATAATAACGGGACAAATTTCGTTACATTCTTCTGCTAGAATGATGAGAGCATATATATTTTTGGCCGCGATGCAGCAACAAAGAAATGATTTCCATATTAGCGTTCGAAGAAAGCCTTCAATGCTAGCACTAACCCATAGGATGCAAACGTCTTGAATTATGCTAGCGCCGCCTGGCGTGCGGCGCGTTTGGTGTGGGCGAACTTTAAATCCCCCAGCAGACTCGATGGCAGTTCTGGGCCCGTCAATCATTTGTTTTGTTCGGTATCTCGACGGTTGTTACTGCTTTCGGAGGTTTATCTCATTGTTTTGCGCGCTATTGCGACCGGGGAGAATGGTTGTGCGTTTTATAAAGCTCGTTTCTAAACCGGCGGGTCCATCCGAAATGTCGTGTGCTTCAGGGAGTGACGCCTGTGAGGCTTTACTTTTTTTGGCGGTGAGCAGGTGCGATTAAAGATTAAATTGAAAACAATATGATAGATAGTTAAATGGCTAAGGCACGTGTTTTGAGTGGTCCGAAGGATGGCTTACGGCAATAGCAATGAGGCCTCGCCTTTAGGGCAGCTAAACTCACTGAATGGAGCAGGGCGAGCAGGGGGCTCTGATCAAGACGTGGCTTTGTCGCAATACGTTCGAATCGCAGCGTTGCCAAATTGTTATACGATCGCACTCGATAGCAAAATGCTAGAATTGCAACACGGAACTCTCACACGCATTAAATCACCGCTAAGTCGCACACTTTCGCCATTGAGACAATCACGTCGAGTCCGTCAGCTTTAGGAGCGGAAGTTGCGACAGCAATAAAATCCGTGTGCCCCACGTACACGCTTCTGCGACGAGTGCAGCGTCTCCGACGAACATTGCAGTCGGTATCGCTACGGCAGCTTCGCCGGTGTCAGCTGTTTCAGTCGTGCCTCCAAAAACACATTGTCGTTTTCTGACATAAGAAAAAGCAGACAGGCAATTCTTGATGGACAGATGTTTTATTAGATTTTTCAGACATCAGGCTCGCAGGGCTGAGTGCAAAAGGAAAAGAAAGTAACACGCCGGCCGTTCCTGAACTTTGTCAACCTAAACACTGCGCGACCTTACCAAAAGTACACTGCACTAATAAGAAAAAAAAATTTTTTTGCCAAGAGAGCAGCATGGAGATATTATTTCGAAATAACACGGAACAAGCGAACGTGCAAGAATGCTACCACTGACCAACCAACCAACTTACTTCACTGTGAACATTGCCCTTACTCGAACTCGTAGCTAAGAAATAATAAAAAAGTAAGAAAACCGCACGCACCAGTTATAACTTGAACTTGAGCCCACCAATGTAGTGGGAAAAATGAGGAACTTGCGGACGTTCGAGGACTCACACTCAAAAAGCACCAACGTTGATCGCGTCAACAAGCACAAAGCACAGCACTAACCAACTCGCTTCACTCACAGGATGAAAACGTGGAACTTCGTATTATTCGGACACAGGTAGAAAAACAATACACACTGCTTGAACTTGAGCAGACACATTGCTAGCATTGCTTGGTCAATGCTAGCCCTAACCGGTTTCACTCACTCACAAAATGGAAACGTGAAACTTTGTATCATTCGGACACGGTTCGAAAAACAACACGCACCGCTTGAACTTGGACACACATAATGAACACTTGAGCGCACACACTGATCACGGGACATAAAAAAGGCCGATTGTCGAGGCCCCGCGAACGCTGAAAAATCACCGTAGGCGAGATAAACCCACGAGCGGTTGCATGCTGCGATGTCGCCTGACGGATGGATGAGCCTTGTTTTCTATAAAAAATAAAAAAACTTCGTTTCAGCTTAGGTCCGAGCGCGGCCGATGTTATGAGCCGAAGGGTCAATCAAACAGCGAAAGAGGCACAACGTCATGGCGTGCTCTCTGCAGTTGATAGGACCAGCCGGTATTCGCCGTCTCTCCGTGCGTGCTTCTCCGCCGGCTAGTCATATCAAGTGCAGAGAGCACACCATGACGTTGCGCTTTTTGCGCAGTTTGATTGGCCTTTCGGCTCATAACAACGGCCACGCTCGGACGTAAGGTGAAACGAAGTATAGACGTGCAGGTTTTGCATGGCGACTAGAATGCCACAGCCACGACCAAAGGCCGGCTCACACAGTAGCGACCAGATTAGGGTGATGCCACCCTTTGTAGTGCCCGATGCCGACAGCACGCGCTCACGGGGAAAAAACAAGGAAATCGACGAAAACAAAATGTCGCCATAGCACAGTCAGCGCCACAAACGCGTGCAGAGACACGCTCTTTCACGCGCTTTTGAACAAAAAATAAAAATAAACGTGTGGGACAAAATGGCGAGATGCCACCACCCTAAGCAAAGCGCACATGAAGGCACCCTAGAGTGCCTCAATGTCCTTCTGTTTAGGGTGATGCCACCCTTTGTAGTACCCGATGCCGACAGCACGCGCTCACGGGTAAAATGCAAAGAAATCGACGAAAACAAAATGTCGCGATAGCACAGTCAGCGCCACAAACGCGTGCAGGGACACGCTCTTTCACGCGCTTCTGAACAAAAAATAAAAATAAACGTGTGGGACAAAATGGCGAGATGCCACCACCCTAAGCAAAGCGCACATGAAGGCACTAAGGCATCCTAGACCAGATGCGATACGTGTGACTGCGATTTCATGAGAGCAGATCAGACGCCAAGTATTTTTAGGGGTGTTCTTTTTTATACATATACAGGCTCTGCGTTCACTGCACTGGCACGCGCAGTAAGCGCAGCACTCGTGTGTGTATAAAAAAGAACACTTCTAAATGCATTGGGCGTCTCATGAGCTCGCATGAAGTCAATCACACGTATCGCAGCTGGTAGCTACTATGCAAACTAGCCTTGACACTTCATCGAGATGGTGGTACTTCGAGCTTTTTGCACCTCACAGCAGGGCGACGTGCAGTAAGCCCACGACGGTGTCCATGCCAACCGCGCTCCAGTGGACCAAGTCCTGCCGTCCTCTGCCAGCATACCGCCTGATAGAAATGGTTGTTATAATTTGATCAAACTGCGCAAGCCTCTTATGATTCCATGATTTCAGTAAAGCTAGAACAACTTACCTAGCATACATGTCAAATCGCACTTTCGTCCGCCGCACCACGAAAGGTCGATGGATCTCCACTGGCATGGTGACACCTAGAACGATCGATACAGTAACGAAATTAGTGGCCAATTGTCGAACCGGCGAAGTTCCGCACTTACTGCTTCCGCAGTGAGCGATCCAGTGGTTCACCCTGTTGACTGTTTGCCAGCTTCTACCGCGTCGGTGATGCAGCGCAATGGGAGGCAGCGTCAGTATCACCACCTTCTCCGCATGAAGTGTAAGCCATCCCAGTATGATGGCCAGGTCGGAGATGAGGCTGCACGCGTCACATTCGCCCCGCAAATCGTTGGTCCCGATCATCAGGATTACGCGCGGGGCGATAGGCACCTCCATCACCACATCAAGCAGCTGGCTTGCTGTGGCCCCGCTCACCAACGTAGAGCTCACTGCGACAGAAAAGGACGTTCAAAACAAGGATATGTCATGATATGGAATGAAAAAAAAAAAACAGATACACACACAGAAAAGGACGGCATACATGCATTAGGCAAGCCTACGAATTATGAATCCCGGAGAAAAGGTCACCGGAGTAAAGCTCACCGGAAACCCGGCGGATGCGGAGAAAAGCTCACCAGAATTTTGATAGGTGCAGAGAAAAGCTCACCCACGATTCTGCGAACCGATCTAACAATTTTTCTTCACAGCCTGTCGCTCCGTGACAGAACGTTCAGAATTGGGTGCACACATTTCATTGACGCCGTTCAATCAAGGCCATTTCATCAAACGTCGTTTCATCGAAGCCGTTTCATATAACGCCGTTTTATCGAACAGTATGGTTTCTGGCCGGATTGTTTCTCGCCTTTGTAAATAGTTTTTTTTTTTTTGCATAAAAACTAACAATATTTTGCTCCGTTTTCTTTTTTTTTTTTTTTTGCTTTGCTTTGTGATAACCAATGACCTCTTTCGGTGATGTAGACCAAGACGGACTTGTCACTTTTTGGGGGGCTGTCTCCATGTGGAAGTAAGCAGCTTAGAAAAAAAGACGCGTCGACAACTTTGTTTGTTGTTCTCATGCATTCTGCAAAACTGTGGACTCTTCTGCTTCTTCATTTTTTTCTTAGAAAGTAAGCCAGTCTTCTGATGAAAACACTGTGAGTGCGCAGGCGAACTGGTGGTAGATAATCATGGCGTTTTTTAAACCTAAGACTGGTGCAGAAAATTAAAAAAAAAACATTTAGTCTAAGGAACGGACACAGAAGGGAACGTCTGGGGTTGAACGAGAACACTTCAACATTGTAAAACCCGAGACGTAGGACAAAAAAAGAAGAAAAAAGGGGACAACACAGACACAGACCTGTGTCTGTGTTGTCCCCTTTTTCTTCTTTTTTTGTCCTACGTCTCGGGTTTTACAATGTTGAAAGTTCACCAGCTCGCTTGCATCTTCTCTGTAATTTCTATATTTGAGAACACTTGATTTTAGAAATACTTATACGAATATGAAAACAAAAAAGCGCAGAATGAGCGGAAAGCAAAGTGCGACATATAAACAGAAAAAGAAATCAAGGCCCAGAGTAGGGCCGCGAATATTGAATTTCAAGTATTGATTGTTAGATTTCGTAGGTGACCTTTTCCCCGCACTCGTCAAAAGGCAGATGAGCTTTTCTCCTCATCCATCGGTTTTGACGTGAGCTTTTCTCCGCCGCCCACGAATTCACAAGGTTTCTTTGCGGCCGGAGCCAACAGGTTTTGTACGGAGGTTCGTGCTCGGTAGCATCTGCTGTCTCGTCGGGAGTTCCTCAAGGCTCGGTGCTAGGCCCGACCCTATTTTTGCTCTACGTGAACGACATGCCTCGAAGTGACAACTGCCTTCTAGTTCAGTACGCAGACGACACGTCCATTGTGGCACCAGTCTCGTCGCCCGCTGACTCTAACTGCCTTCAGCTATATTTGATGGAAATTGAGAAATGGACACAAGCGCAGCACCTCCAGATCAGCGCGACCAAAAGTGGCGTAATTCGGTTTACCAACAGTAGAAAGAGCGACAGTCCTTGTTACACCGTGGCCGGCTCTCCACTTGCAGTCTCCGATTCCATGTGCATTTTGGGCGTCACACTTACGAAAAACCTGGACTTTTCGGCCCACGTTGCGGGTGTTGTCTCGAAAGCCAGGAGAACACTAGGTTTTATAACCAGGGTCACAAAGCCATGTGGACCGGAAGCTCTGCGGTCGCTATATACGGCCCTCGTTCTCCCAACGCTGGAGTACTGCTCAGCAATCTGGTCACCCGCTCAGCAGCACATTCGTGAACGGCTCGAGAGCGTCCAACGTCGGGCGACCCGAATCATCTGGAGTCGGTCATCTGGTGCAGCGGACGTCTCCTACAACGCACGCCTTAGGGCACTCGAGTGGCGACCCCTCGGACAGAGGAGGCGGACATCACGTGTACGTGCGGTCTGTCGGCTGCTCGACGGGTCGCTTGCGGGGTCCCACCTCGCGTCAGTGGTGCGTGTCAGCAAAAGGACAGGTCAGCCCGAGCCGCTCCGCGGCCGAACCACTCGCCATAGCGAATCTTTCATCCCCGCCGCCATCAAAGACTTTCTAACTATCCCACTAAACGCTCGCAACCCTCTACCGGCGTCAAATGATGAGTCCCGAGAACTGTGCAGGCTCTTCTCCCATCAAGTGGCGTCGGACACCTCATGAGCTGCCGCACCATAACCACTGTTGTTGCTTGCTGTTTTTTTTTTTCTTTTTGACTATTTATACTTACACAAATTGTTTTTTCCCCTTTACCTTTCCCCTCAACCACGGTGTATGCGGCGACCGGCTAGCAGGCGCACAAGCGTAAGGGTTGTTACCTTTCTGCCTAGCCTCGCACGTCGTCGCATATACATCATACTTGTGCAAATAAATTACAATTACAATTACAATTACAATTATACGTACCAATTTGTTGTCGCCTTAGTCCGGAGCAGTGTTCCGCTAAACGCAACAACATCGAGTCGCCGATCAGTTGGTAGCCATTTAGCGACGCTGGGCCGTTGGAGAAGATCATGTCTGCGACAGATACAAAGTTTGTAACACTGTGCACGAATTAAAAAAATCTAAACTCTTACGAAAAATAAATCTTGCTACTCACCTCCCAATTCACGCCCGAGGAAGAAACACATAGACCTCCAACTAGAAACTAAATGTATCCATCGTATTTTGTTTATATAGGTGAAGGGAAGGGAAAAGGGCGAGAAGGTGAAAAGTTGAGAACAAAGAAACACCTCCCAAGCTTTCGAGTGCTTCTAAACACACAGACGGCAGCCTTAGAGGCTGTTAGGAAATAGACAAGACTACACAAGACAGAAACCCAATACGTCCATCTATTCTTTTTGTGTGTATGTTTTCCTTCTAACTAATAGGAATATTTTACTTTCTACGAAAAAGCTTGAGAGATTGCGCGCAGTACTGTGAAAGCCACTTGTGAGAGGGGGAGGAAAGTCGCTTTTGTAGAAATGTTGAGTGACGGGCTAATCTTCGAGGGGCACACTAGCGACCAGGATACGACGTGGCGACACACAAAAGGGGACCCTCTTCTAATCCTCCCCTCATCTTCACCTGCTTGTGTAAAGGTGCGTTCACACCGGCGATGCGATCTTGTCGCGCGATAACTTTTATTGCAAAAGCGACCATCGCGGGCAAAAAGCGACGCGATTTGAGCAGTCGCTTGCTGACCCGACTTTTTGGTCGTGGATCGGCTGAGCCAATAGGGAATTGTAGTAGACCGTTTTTCTCCTCCGCTACGGTATCCCTGAAGAAAATAGGGAGTTTTCGTAGATCGTTTCCGCTGTCCCGCAACGCTCTCCGCAACCAGCTACGCTAGCCGGAACTCTACAGTCAAGGCCATCGGCGCGCCGGCGCAGTAGCGGCTGCTTCGTTGCGGAGGGCTTAGCGGAGGGGGAAACGCGGTCTACGAAAACTCCCTAGTGCCGCAGCTGCGCATGCGCGCCGCCAGCCTTATCTGCATAGTTCAAGGTCTTGTGGCGGATTACGGAGCGCTATCCGGGTGCTTAGCGGGCTGCGGAAACGGTCTACTACAATTCCCCAATCAACGGCGTTCGGAGCGAGAGTTTTCGAGAAACGACTCGCCAACGAAAGCGTTGGACTCGCTCATCGCGCACGCCGGTGTGACCATCTAATCTTTTTGCGATGCCATCTAGTCGCGTCGCGCGACTGCTTACATCGCCGGTGGGAATGCGCTCACCCCTGTACCTTTGGCATTACTGCGCGCTGACAGTGCGGTGGAAGCCGCACGCTCCTTAGACCACTCAACCGAAGCCTGGCGACACGTGGTCACCCCCTCTCCGCATACTCACGGGAGAGAGAGAGGTCAGGTGATAAAAGGCAGGCAAGTGATTGGTCCGGCGAACACGTAGCTCGCATTGGGATGCGGAGCGCGACTCGTAAAACGCGTTCTAGTAGACCGTTTTGGGCACCGGCTCCGAGTGTTGTGTAACCGCAGGACAACGTCAAACACATGTGTGCTCACGTTTATGCGTCCGGATCTAGCATCTGATACAGTGTCGACTAGGATGTTTCTTTTGGCCGTGACTTTCTACAAAACAAAAAAAACAAAAAAGCCGTGGTCCTTTTTTGCTTTGCGCCCTGAATGAAAGCTGACCGCGTTCTGGCGATGATTCAAGCGACCAGTTGTGTCCCCCGGCTCCCCGGACCCTTTTTCCTCATTTTCCTCCAGTTCCGTGTCATTTTTCTTTTATAGACGTGATGGCCGTAGGTTTGCAGCCGGAGGAATATTTGTTCGATGCAGGACGGTCCATTCGTCACATGACGATTCATCACAGGCCGACTGGTAACAGGCCCGCTCCTTACAGCGGAACATGCGTCAAGGAGAATTCGTCACAAGGGCAACCACAATAGTTCGTCCTCTAGAAAATGCTTTTTTTTTGTTTGTTTTTTGAGTGGGGTTAGGGGGTGGGGGGAGGGGTCAACCTGGCAAAGCCCCTACAAGGTCAGCATTGCTAATCGATCGATGGTGAACAAGCTGAAAGAAACGTAGCTCCGGGTTCAGTTCTGATCGAGGAATGCTGCGGTTACCTGGGCACGATTATTTTCGAACGCGTACTTCATTCTGAAAGATGGAGGTAATCGCAACGGTGAGAAGGAACAATGCACTGTGTTTTCGGAGTTGTCTCAAAAGATCGCAACCCAAAGCAGAAATAACGTCTCATACAGCCAGTCTTGTACGCGTTACTGAAAAAAAAAAAAAAACATTACCGATTACAATTACAATCACTTTATTGAAAAATGTGACTGATTACGAAGATTCGCCCTCTAAGGGACGTGCCTCCGTCGCTGCACCCGATGATTAGATGTTTCGAGAAATGTCAAGTTTGTGTTTTCTGTTTTTTTTAGGTCTCGTACCTTCAGAAGCTACATAAAAAAAATGAAAATGAAAGAAATAATGGGAAACAAAAATAAAGTTTTTTTTCTTATTAGTTCCGCTACTCCGTTGAAAAACGAAGTCTAATAAATTAAAATTAGTATTATAACACTGCTGTCCTCGCCTATTATTTATACTGGTCAACCAGGCGGTGTTCGATGAAACAGCTCCGATGAAATGTCCGGACCCAGTAATACCTCACAGCCACTCGTGATCAGAGGTCCCAACACATCTGGCAAATTGAATGTAACGTTACCACTATACAGAGGGAACAACATCGCTTCCGTTATTATTATTATTATTGTTATTACTATTATCACGGTTATAGCTATTACAAACACTCTAAATTCACTACGTTAGACGCCACCATCTTGTTGTAGGATTTTTTTTATTGTGCCCATTTCGTTTACACTAGATCTTACTGGTGTTTCATCGTAATTCGGGCATTGAAAGAACTTTTGCTGCCGATCCTACCATTTTTTTTACCCTTTCGCAGCAAAGGGATATTATGATGGCATTACACACGAAATAAGAATGTAGCCACACCGTCCCAATCTCAAACTACAGCACAATGGCCTGACACAGGTGTAGTGCAGCAGTACGATGAGCAGGTTTGTATTTTCAAAAACCCCATGAAGCTATCCGGTGGTAAAAATAAAAGAACCGCCCATGGCCAGTGCGTACAAGAAAAGGCAGTGGTGACAGGAAGCGCAGGGCGTCTCTTTCGTACGGCCGGCACCCAGGGCGCACTCATATGTACCCTGTTGCTCTCACGAAGTCGGGAGACGTTGACGCATTATCGAAGGTGTACCCTTTTTCACACATAGGCGTGCAACGCTGGAGAATGGGGGCGCGTGGTTTTGGAAAGCGCTTTCTACCATTTCTACGCGGCGAGTGCTCCTGCAACCCAAGCATTGTGAACAGTTACGCACTCTCGCCCGTGCCTTTGCCAGCCCTGCACACAAGTTGTACAACTTCGAAAAAGCATAGTTCAAAATTGGCGGTCCTACTTTTCCATACCGCTGCAAAACCCCATCTCGCTCAGATCACTTGGCAGCTGGACAAGTTGGGGCAGGGGGCCTTCAGTTGGGGATTATCCGGTACATTGTCCTCTGAACAATGAACGGACGCGCGACGCGCCAGAGGGTGAACACGTGAAAGGAGGGGTGTAAGAGCGGAGAGGGAAACTCAAGGTCGCAAGCGACGGGAAAAAAAGGTTTCGAAATTGGCGCGGTGGTTCCGCAGCATTTCCTCACACGGACAGCCAACGCCGCCCTGGTGGTTCAACTAATGTCTTGTTCAAGATGGCCGCCGTGGTACCGCATCTCTTGATTCCGTGTATTTTTTGACTAGATGTATATATTGAGCTGTATACGGGTATTGGGCTTAAGTTCAAGTATTCTCCAAAGGAATCGTGAGGCGACACGACTCCGTCAAAAATCATAAATGTTGAAGCGTCTGGCAGTCCGATGTCTGTGGCCCTTTCCGGTTCCGCTGGCCCCATTGGCTGCCCATTGTCGCTCGGGGCGCTACGCGGCGTATTGGAAAAGAAAATGAAAGACGTTTACTCTGTAATGCCGAATCAGAGCGCAGCTCTTGAGGAGGAGGAGGAGAGGGTACGAAGGGGAGGGGCCACTGCTCTCCCTCCGTACCCACCCCTCCTGCTCCCCTCCCGTTTAGCGAAAAATTTTCGCTGAATTTCCCGCTAAATTAAGCAAAAATTTCACCGCTAAGTTTAGCGGGGGAAATAGTCCCGCTAATTTTAGCGTGAAATTTACCAACATTTTCTCGCTAAATTTAACGGGAAATTTAGCGAAAATTTTTTACTACATTTAGCGGGGAAATTCTCGCTAAATTTAGTGGGGAACCTGAATTGGTGTTGAGATTACGTAACGTCCATTTCCCCGCTAAATTTAGAAGAACAATTTTTAAGCTAAATTTAGCGGAAAAAATTTGCCAACACATTTAGTGAAAACTTTTCCCGCCAAATTTACTGGGAAAATTTTATCCTCGTGACGTCACACGTGACGTGACGTCATTATGGGAAACATCCGATAATGCAACGCGCGGTTACGCCGACGCCGGCTGCGCTCTAAAAGGCGACCGGCCAACCAAAGCATATGCGGACACGCGGTTCCATCCAAGCGCCATCTTTGAGCCTCCACAACCTTCGTCTTTTACGGGTAAGCATGACCATCATCATCATCATGTGTCGGCACAGCAAAGTACGCCACACTGCGGTAAACGAGAGAACTGGGGTCAGCTGATGCGTCCCCTTGATTCCATTGTTAAGCACGCTATCTGACAGGCATCTTATATAAAGGGGGCGTTGATGCAGCCAATGAATTCCATCAATTGAAAGAGAGCGCGAACACTCGTCAACGTAAACGGGCAGGGGTCGGGATTGAACCCAGGATCCCTGGGTTCGCTGCAGAACCCAGGGACCCTTGGTTCAATCCCCACCCCTGTCCGTTTCGATCTAGATGAGCATCGTACCCGCGTGCGGTCGTGTATCACTACTGCGTGGTACACGTTAAAGACCCCAAGCTAGCGGTTGTACTGCACTGGCTAAATTGTTCATCTACAGCGAGTGACTCGTCGCAACTTTGAAATGCCTGACCAACTATACGCTGTATAAATATCGACACAACCCCAATTTTAAAAAAGGCAGTCATCAAATCGCCTCCGGGTTACTCACAGCCTAAGGATCACCATCTTCTCGGTGGATTTCTGAGCATGCCCGGAGAAGCATAAGCACAGGATATTGCGCCTTACAAACTGGAGGCCGCGATAAACTCTCGTCTTCAGCAACCTGTCCATTTTTTTTTGCCTTGTTTTGTTTTAGCTTAAAGATGCGTCGCTTTCTTTTTTCTTTTTTTCCTTCCAAACAACGTTTTACTTCTTTTTTTTAATATAAGACAAATATAACCGGGAGAATAGAACTGCGCGGTTCACATGAATCAGTCGGCGTTCAATGATCTCACCTTCCATACCGGCAGAAGCAGTCGCTGGGGCCTTTCATTTTTGCCTTCTTCACTGGCAGATTGGCCAGACGCGAAATCCAGCGTCAAGTGCGCTACCCGGTGGTTCTTTTTTAGCTTGGAGTGCAGCGAAAGCTATATGGGCGCCAAGTCACAACTTTGAGAGGTGCTGATCTTATTTGGTAGCTCGTGCAGCGAAAGCAGCGAGCGAAGCTACAAGCTCGGACTCGCAGTCCTGACTTCGGTCCACAGTAACCGTGGGATATAAAGCCATGGGTCCGCGGACTAACCGCGAACCTGCGGATTTCTCCGTAATGACGTCAAGGTCTCGTCACACGCACACTTCTCTGGTCCGCGGATCTGGTTCAATTATTTTTGTCCGCCGTGTGAATACACCTTTAGCAACGGTGCCGCCAGCGAGTCAAACCGATAGCATGTCCCTCTGCAAACTGCGTGCCCGTGGAGACAGGTTTGCGACAGATGCCCTTCAAACCTAGTGACTCTAAAATGCCGAGCACCGCAGGTATTGTTTTAATTAGTAGAATACTTGAACTGGAGCCTAATACCCGAATACAGCATAAAAATATATCTAGTCATAAAATGCACATAATCAAAAGATCATCTCGTCTGCTGCCTTGGGCAAACATGCCGGCGTGGAAGACACACTTTGCAGCGCTGTAACTTTAAAAGAAAACAACATGGTGCAGCGCGTTTTTGATGAATAAACACAAGCGTATGGTGAAAAACTATCACTATGAATCCACAAAAACAAAATCGAAAATGGCTTTTTTTTCTTTTTTTATTTGCGCCTTGAACATTCTTCAGTTTGTATTTTAGGACAAATTTTGAGCGGCATAAAAAATCATTTTTTAGTTAAATTAATGATTTATATATCATTCAAAAGAATGTTTTAATACGAATATATGACACAGTTTAATGGTGTAGATTTTCAATTTCTTTAGATAACGGCTCAGAAACCTAGACAAAACGTCAAATGAGCGAAGTTTGCGCATTTTTGACGCGGATACATAACGTCCACGATAATATAGGGGATATTCACTGCCGGCCATTGCTGACCTTGATGCTGCTGAGCACGAGTTTCCGGGAAGCTTCCACAACGCCTCCAACAAGCACATTGCACACCATCAAGGTTGTTTTCTTTGAGTGACCATAAATAAGAACTCATCCCGAGCATGCGCTGTGAGAAGTCACCTCAAATATGGCCTCCAGTGAATATTTACATCATTAGTTCCTATTAGGGATGCCGCGAACTTTTTTCGAACCGAAGTTTCGATTATCGAATCAAGCGGTTCGAGGTTCGAAAGATTTCGAATTTTCGATCTTTCTATATCGTGAAATTCGACGGAAGTCGAATTTTCGAACTTGTTAAACTAAGAAGTTTGACGCTTTTCGAACCATCGAACTTATTACGCTAGAAAATTCGATCTTTTTCGGACTTTCGACCTTATTACGCTGCAAAATTCGATGCTTGTCGAACTTTCGAACTTGATAAACAAAAAAATCGATGATTTTCGAAATTTCGAATTTCTTGCACTAAAAAGTTCGAAGCTTTTCGAACTTTCGAACTTCCTACGCCAAGGAGTTCGATAATTTTCGAACTTTCAAACTTATTTATCAAGAGAATTCGAAATGTTTCGAACTTTCGATTCCTGAAAAATCAAAAGTTCGACGAACTTCGAACTTTTAGGGTTAAAGTTCGACGTTCGTCGAACTTCGAAAGACCGGCCGACGGTTTCATTTGAATTCAAGTAGTGAGGTACAATCGTAATTTCTTTTTCTCGAATTTTTACATGCGGTGCTGCGTTCCTTACGAAAGACAATGCAGTTTATTACAATTTTCTGGCACGCTCAGTCTTAAAGAAATAAATACCCGAATGGGCTAGGAAGGACGACGGGTTTTTGACGATTGTCGTTTGTGCCATATTTGAAGCGCGCTAAAGCCAAAGCTATTTACGGTAGATATGTTAAACGTTTTAAGAATGATCATGTATAGCCTAGGTAAGTGTCGTCTTAAGATGTGATTATTGTTATTCATGATGAGTTTCGAAGAAATGTCCAAACATGTATCTACGGGCAATTATGCCCTAAACTTGGTATTTTTTTCGTCTAAGTTGTTTGAGGTATCGCATTTAAATTAACACCACAGACAGTACATATGATTGCCATCTGCAGAATACAAAATAATGTATTTATTGTTTTTTTCACGTTGAGGAATAAATTAACTCATGGGGAAAGATTTCTAATATTGGTCAAGTCCAGCACGTCATTAAAAAAAACTTTTTTTTTTTGCTTCACGTTTTTGGGAAGTGCTTTTTTTTTTTAGCCTGTACACATTTTGGTAGGAGAAACTTGTTTCGAAGTTCTGAGCTTCTGAATATGCAAGAATACAACACTTCCGGCGAAATCTTTATAGTTTCTTTTTTTTTCTCCAGCTTTTTATCCCCGCATTTATTGTTATGTTTATTTTTATTTTTCCAATGGCACAGTTACTTAGGTCGAAAAGACATAGCTTTGAACTTCCGAACCTCTAAGCGTGTGACAAGTAGTGCCTTCTGACAACGAGTTTCCGACAATGACCATCTACTACGCGATCTTTTATGCAGTGAAGAGCGACAGTAGCTATACATATACATCAATAATTTCAGATTAAAATAAGCTCGACCACGCCCTCTTTCCCTGTATTGTTTTCTTTAACAGTCCGAAATATCTGGAAGGGGGAGGGGGGCAAGGCAGCACCCCCCCCCCTCCCCCCGTTTTTCCTCTTCCGACGCCACTGGTATGGTAGAGCGCTCCTCGACCTCGAGTTGTGTCGGCTTCTGTGCTTTTTGCGAGGCGTTTCTTCCGTCCCGGAAAATAAACCTCCAGGACAATTACAAACTTAACTTACTATATGCCAGCGTCACTCGGGCGGCGTTCGATCGGACTTGCTACCAGCGTGCAAGGGGTGGGGAGGTAGCTTGCCAGGTCGCTTCAAGGTTTTTCTGAGCCTCAACATCCTGCCCACCCCTGGCCGTTTCGAACAGGATGAGCAGTGGCGTACCAACTTGTTTTTGAGAAGGGGGGGGGGGGCAAATCAAACCCCCCTTCCTCCCTTCCTTCCTTCCCTCCCCCCCCCCCTCAAAAACAAGTTGGTACGCCACTGCTCATCACACCCTAACTTTTCTAAACCTGATTTCGTGAAAACCAGTGAGTCGTGAAAACGTTATTTCAAACTGAAACTGTGGAGGAACATAAAAACTGGATTTCGAACTTTGAAAACTTGGACTTAAAAAATTCAAAATCTTCGAAGTTTTTTTTTTTTCGAAATTAGCTTTAAAAGAGAATCGAAATTTTCGAACTTTATGTAGAAAGGAATTCGAAATCTTCGAAGTTTCCGGACTTTATGTCTGTAAAAATCGAAGCGTTCGAATTTTTCGAATTTTATATCCAAAGAATTTCGAAATCTTCGAATTTTTCGAATATCTCGATTTTTAAATTAGGAAAGTTCGAAATCTTCGAAGTTATCGAACCTTAAGTAAAAGAATATTCGAAATATTCGAACCCGAAATTTTAGAAACCGTGAAAGCTTCGAACTTTTTGAATTCGAAACTCCTCTGTGATCGAAAGTTGCGAATTTTTCGAATTCGAACCTCGGTCGGTACGAAAATATCAAAATTTTTCGAATGCGAACCTCAGTTCGCTTTGAAAATATCGAAACCTTTCGAAATCGAACCTAGGGTGGTTCGCGACATCCCTAATTCCTATGATCTATTGTAAGTACAAAATATCTTAGATTTCTTATATTTGTAATTTGCGCGGTAGCTGGGACCACGCATGAAAAAAACGAAAACTTCAAAAATAGAATATGCCGTTCTTGTCATAGCCTCATTTATACTGATATTGCCTGCCCGAACTCTGGCTTCCCCATGCTCTGGAGCCGTTGCGCCTGCTTCACGCAACCATCTCCAGGGTGCCATCTCCCCATACACGGAAGAAGATGCTTATCCGCTGCGCACTGGCTACTATAGCGATGATTCCTACACATTTGGATCCAATATTTCGTAGCGGGTGAGCAGCAAGATATGTAGTTTCCAAAAGTCAATAAATGTAGTGAATGGTAGGTATGACCCAACACAAATAACAGACCAGACAGACGAGCTAGTAAACCACAATGTCGAAACAGTGAGCACTGACAGTTTTATTTCTGAGGCCAAGGACCAGTCGAAGAGCAGAAGGTGAAGAGGAATTGCAACGGCCAGGATCCTCTGGGGTTACAGCCGCTAAAAAGTCGTGTAAGCAGTGTGGAATGCGTTAGCTGTGCGGGGGCTCACGTTAGAGAAAGACGCACTGTGCCTGTCAACAGGCACCCGTCACTACGTCTAGGTGCGTGAGAAAGATGTGGTCAAGCAGCACCGAAGGAGGACCGGGAAGGGTACATAAGCTGATCCAGCTTTGACGCCAGGGAGGCCTGAACCAAGCTGGGCTTTGAGTTGGAGCCTCAGCAGGAAGCACGAAACGGGACCAGACAGGTCTTCTGTAATGTCCGTCGCAAAAAGGTGCATACCGCATACTGTTGAATAGCAAGAGGTAGAAATTTGGACGCAGTTGGAGATTTGCGATGGTGGTACCGCGGTTGGAGAGTTGCGCTCCCTAGCTCCTGGATGATAGGCTTCAGAATAAAGGCGCTTGCCTACGCCTTCCTGACGTGAAAAAATTAAGTAAGGCTTTAATACTGTTCATATATATAGCAAAACAAAAATTACTTACGTGTCGCAGACCCAGCTATAGTGCTGCTGTTCTACGACGATCATCTAGATGACAGCCATTTTGATAGGTACCACTGCGCTGAAAGTGACAATAGAGGTACAATAAAATGCCCAAAGGGGGGGGGGTACAATAAAGTGCACAAAGATACGTACACATACGTTATACATTTGATAATCATAATTGCACTGCTACTGAGAGTGACAATAAAGAGATGGAGCTAATGATCAGTAAACCAATCCATCAACCTTTCCTCAAATGTTTCAACAGAAAAGACTCCGGAAAGAACACTTGAAGGCAGCCTATTCCATTCTTCAATGGTCTTCACAAGGAACGAGTATTTATAGATGTCAATATTGGGTATACAAGGATCAACTGCTAATTCATTGTTTAAGCGTCGGGACCGTCTACCAGGAGGTCTTATGTAGTTTTGCGTGTCGATATTAAAATGCTTAAAATACAGTAGATAAAAAAATTTTAGTCGTGAAATTTTACGCTTTAATGCTAAAGAGGATATCTGGGCATCTCTTAACAGTGCCAAAACAGACTCGTGTCTATTATATCTAGAAAATATAAACCTGGCGGCAAGCCTTTGAATACGCTCCAACTTCTTTACTTGGGTTCGTGTGTGGGGGTCCCATATTATTGATGCGTACTCTAGGGCTGGGCGTACCAAGGTTTTATAAACATTGGTTCTGACATCGGAGTTCGTCCCTCTAAGATATCTCCTCATAAAACAAAGTTTTCTATATGCAGCATCACATCCATTTCCAACATGCGTGTTCCAGTTGAGATCACTTGATATTGTAACACCGAGATACTTAAAGATGTTAGAACGCTGCAGGTTTATATCATTTACCTCGTACGAAAACATTAAAGGAAACTTCTTTTTGGTTATACTTGCGACAGTTGTCTTATCAAAATTGATGCGCAATTCCACCTCTCACACCATCGCAAAATAGTCAACAAGGAACGATTCAACAAGATTTGATGAGCACTTTCCACAGTAATGTAAACCAAACAATCGTCAGCAAACAATCGTACTTTCACAGCCGAATCAATATTTTGAGCGATATCATTAACATAAACATAAATTAAAAATAAAACCGGCCCCAAAACAGAACCCTGGGGTACGCCAGACGAGACAGGCAAAACAGATGACGCATGGCCGTCTATTTCAACATACTGCGTCAGATCAGAAAGATATGACTTGATCCAAGAAACCAGGTTCTTATAAACACCGAGACGCAGTAATTTCTCCAGTAACTTGCTATGTATGACTCTGTCGAATGCCTTGGATAGGTCGAGAGACACAACATCGACTTGGCCACGTGCGTTTAGTTCTTCGCCAAACTGATGCGTTGATTCAAGTAGTTGAGTAATAGTCGAGAGCTTCCTGCGGAAACCGTGCTGTTTGTTGTAGAAAAGATTGTTGTTTTCAATAAAATCTACGAGCCGTTTACAAATAATGTGCTCGAGCATTTTGCATAAATTTGATGTCAACGAAATCGGTCTGTAGTTTTCTACGCTGAGAAGGTTGCCCGATTTGTGAATAGACCATTTGCTGTCTTACCCAAGCATCAAGGAGAATGCAGGGATTGGTGTTCCACGCGCCGCACGTGCTGGCCTCAGCAGTAGTAAATTTTCTAAAGCAAATACCTAAAACAAATGGCATCTTGCACGCGCGTTCGTCAATGCTTTCGTTTGGTTATTTACTTCGAATCTTTTATACAGGAAAGGCGTGCGCGTGTGGCGCGTGGAACACCAATCCCTGCATTCTCCTTGATGCTTGGGTAAGACAGCAAATGGTCTAATTGCGGTTAGCCAGTCATTTGGTAAGCGACATTCGTCGCGAGATTTCTGAAAGATGGTAGTCAGAAAGTGGGATACCGGTTCGCAATTGCGTTTCAGAAATTCGTTTGGAATTCTATCTGGTCCTGACGTTTTCTTTATATTAATATTTAGCAGTACGGCCCTCACTCCCTCAAAGTTAATTTGAACATGTTGCGTTAACGAGTCAGGCTCAGCGCTTATTAAAGTATTCACAGAATTGTCAGCTGAAAACACCGAATGAAAATATTCGTTGAATTCATCTGCCATGGCTGGTGGTTTATCGCATATAGTTCCATCCACAAGGATTTCCTTTACACCTTTCTTTTTATGGGACAAATGCTGCCAGAACTTATGGGGCGATGTTTTCAAAAACGTATTCATGGTATTTGCAAAAAAAATGGTTTTGGCGTTTTCTACTTTGTTTTTTTATGTCCCGGCTTAAAGAACCAATTACAGATGGGCTCCTATGAATGCCATATTAGGAATACAATTCACACCACACACACACACACACACACACACACACACACACACATCCATGAACATGAAAAAAAACGGTCTAAGGAAATACGCCGCTAAGTACAACAGTAAAGTTCTCAAGCGAAGAAGGCGTGACTACATCATTGTTTAAGATAATTCGTCTTGTATTGTCTGAGGGAAAATTAATAATTAAAACCATCATTTTTCATGAACATGCGCATTTCGGCAGGTGACCGACGGAACAGGGGGAAGGGTGGGGAAAGGCGAGGGTGGCACTTATGAAGACTGCTTAGCGCGGCGAAATGCGAAGTCATCTTCATTACACTATTTCCAGCAAGTCGTGCAGGGCCTCTGAAAGGAGCAGCGTGTCGGCTTCAATAAAGAACATCGCCGAATACAGTGCAGGGACGGAATTTGCGCGAAGGAATGTCGGTGCGTTAACTCTTCCATTAAAACTTGGGTTTGGGCTAGTTGGTCCATTACTGAATAAAAGGTTAAAAAGCGCGAACAAACGAGGACAATAAAGAAACACGGACGACAAGACAGGCGCTTCACTCTCAACTGGTTTTTATTAACACGATTGTCACCTATATATACACATTGCCCAAACCACATCAGATTCAATCGCCACAATCAGAGCCAACCTTCCACAAACGCCATCTCACTCTGATGCAAATACAAAGACGGAGCGCTGACGCAATTGTTTTCTTTCTTTTTTATGCAGAATGCCTCTATAATCTCTCTTTCCGTTTTTTCCTTTGCCTTTCTTAAAATCTCTGTGCCAGTCAGGTCAGGTTTGCACCCACATCGCCTGCAATGGTCAGCGAGATGGCCGCCCGCGTTGTTGCGCACACACAAATTATGTTCACGTGCTCTATCATTGAAGCAGCGCCCAATCTGCCCAATGTAGACTCTGCCGCAACTAAACGGAATCTCGCACACCACATTGGTGACGCACGCAGTATATTGCACCGCGTGTTGCTTGGAGCACGGTGCCTTTTTTTTTCTGCCTTGTCAATATCGGACAAATCCTGGCAAGCTTACAGTTGCCCCTGTTTTCTGTAACATTTTTCTGGCATCACTGGACCGGCAAACTTCAGTTAGGCTTGCAGATTTCCATGTTTTAAAGAATCCTCCGCACAAAAAAAGAAGGGGGGGGGGGGATAAAGAAAAGCCGCGCCACTCTGCGAAGGTTGTTCACCCGCCTAACACGGGGGTAAGTGGCAAAGCCTGCCGTTTCACACGGAAGGTGTGGCAAGCAGGGTGTCGAACCGGAACCGAACCGAACCGAAAACCGGAACATAACCGTTATTTTTAGCCGAACCGGAACTGAACCGAACCGATATCTTCGCCGCCATCTTGGAACTGAACCGGAACCGAACCGAAAAAATATATAACGGTAACCGGTTCAAAACGGTTCAAGGTAATTTATTTTTATTTTTTGTTAGTATCGCAAATGAACATATGGGAATAAAAAATTGGAGGCTGTATTTCTATCTATTGATCAAATCGTCATATGCAGAATTGAAACGTATGGTAAATTGGGGGTTTTCGTGGCGCTTTTGTATTGGCACTATGATTAACCGTTGTCACGTTGTGACGTGACGTCATGGTGTCAATACATGTTGTCAAGTAATGTCACGTGACCTCATGACGTAACATGACTCCCTGCGTCAACTCGATTTCATTTGTGGGAGTCACTAGATGTATTAACCTTGTTGACAGCGTGACGTAACATGACATCACGATTTTGCACCGAGAGTCATGTGACGCCGTGACGTAAGCGATTTAATAACCCCTAGTCGAGTGCTCGGGCTCATGACAATTAGCGTCGCCAAACATTCGGGTAACGGCTCATGTTCAATTAAATATGATAATAGCCCAACTCTAACAATATCTGAAGCTCAGCCCAAGCTTTTGCTTTCCAAACCCTAGCCGCCTAGGGCATGACTATGATGAACACTGGCGCTATATAATTAGCGTCAGATCACCTGCCCGCTTGTTCAAATTCCGATTTGAGGATGCAATCGACAGCTGTCTCTTCCCTAATTTTTTCTGGATCTGCTATTGCGTGGAGGAGAAAACTAATGGATCTTTTCACAAGCTATCAACGTCAGGGGTTACTTCTTAACAGTATTTATTGAAAGTACAAAAAAATTGTTACAAGACCAATTTTACATTATTAAGGCACCAAACATGTTTTCGTTGTTGCTGAACTGCATCCGAAAGATGTCCCCGAGAATAGCAGTATTGAAATGACTAAATGCGACCTAATAATATGACGTTACATATAACTACATGTGTGTACGGAAGGAATACCAAAAAAAAGATTTTAGTGACGACCCCTTTGTATTTTGCTTAAAGAAGCTATAAAAAGTTTTTCTATACATTACTAAATTCTACTCAGTATCACTCCCTAACGTTAATAACTGATTGAACTTGGCTTTGCTCTTTTTTCTAGGCAATGGCAGCCGCCAAAAAAATAAGAGAAATATGAGCATCGTTCACTTTCTCAACTAGCGGCCACGTGGCCTGGTGCCTGTCTTATGCCGCCAATGTTAATCATACCCCGCGCTGCGGTTGGAAAAGGAAGAAAACGCGTGCTGAGCTCCAGGCATTGTTAGAGTTCGGCTATTACCATCACCGCGGTGGTTGGACACGAGCCACTACCCAAGTGTCCACCGAGACATTGCTTGTTACGAGCCGATGTACAGTGCTCACGCAGTTCTCCTGCCCAATCCATGAACCGCGCTTGACTGTCGTCAGGCGGGTGGGTTTGATCCCACAATAACGACATCAATCTTTGCGAGGGCAAGACTAAAAGAAATACTCTCGTTTTAGCCTCGCAATTTCACCGCGACAAAGAAGCTTCTGAATCAGTGGCGGCCTGTGCGAGTATACTTGGGTCAGACTAGGACCAGTACGCCTCGGAAAAGTCATCAACATTCCAGCCCGATATCGTTTTATGACCCCTTTAAGCTTCATGGGGTGCAAAATAAAAGCAGTGAATTGTTGTTGTTAACAGGTGACAAATAAAATTGTCGAATTAGCACACACGAACGGAGGAGGCAATTCCTCGGGAATACTATCAGCCGTTCCACTTCGGTGAAGAAGGAAGACCAGCGAAGCTGTACTATGGTAGGAATGAAATAACGGCCGTCCGCAAGCCGGCAAGCCAGAGTGGAAAGGCTGGAGAGGTTGCCGCGATCTATGCGCGACGGTGGCAACCAGACAACCGGCAAGCCGGTTGTCTGGTTGCCGCGTCATTTATAGATGGCGGTAGCTGTCCAGAGTTTAGTGTCCCCATTTATTTACTGATGGACGCGATACTGGGGAAACTAGCCCTTAAAAGCTCCGCTGTAAAAAGAAAATGAAATGTGTGTGTGTGTGGGGGGGGGGGGAGGGGTTAATTTTAAAAACATACTTTTGTAAAGGTTCCTCTTCTCCGCATCTTTGGCGCAAACCAAAAAGCGTGACCCCGGAAACTACTTTGAGTGCATAAACGCTCTTGCCAAAAAGCACGTTTTTGTCGTTCCAGACGCACGTGCCGTTCCTCACGACGATGCACTAAGAAAAATATTGCGTGCCTTTAAAGTAATTGGCTTTCAAAGTTTCACTGAGCTTAAACCTCCTGCAGCGTGCATTCTGCACCATCGAATTCTATTTTCTCAGCAAGATGAAATCACAATGACCACCAGCCTATAGTGTGATGACGTCAGGTGCATACCATGTTAAACAGTTCAGCTTTCTGGTGAATGTGATGTTCGCAACACTAGCAATAGATGTCCTAATTGTAAAGTTGTGCAGTTTTTATAGCAGTCTCGTAATGATATATGGCAGCCTAGAGAAATGTTAGAGCGCATGACTATTCAAGCAAAGTATTGTAAAGTGAGGGCCCAAAACAAGTGCAGGTAAAACCGAATATAACATTAGCCTCCCGAGGCAGTATTTCGCGAAGTTTTGAACTGATGCAAGCTGATGAAATGTGATTTATACTAAGATTTTAAGTATCTTTGTCTGTCCTTCGCCCTATTTATGTAAAATTATAAATTTCATTGCTTGCATCTTTACGTATTTCTTTTTGGAGTAAGGCGTTCTGTAAGGGATTATTTAGAAAAATAACATTAATTATCGCTCTTTGTTTAAACATTTAATGTGTTTGACTTCCAATCTATCATGTGAGAACACAGCCCTTTTTGGCGTACCCTGCAACCCGATGTTTGACACTGCCAATCAGCCAAACAGTGCCAATCAGTCGACATATGTCTCAAAATCATTTGAGACATATGGCGACCTTTAATTCGCATTACATGACACGTTTTAATCACTCTCATTCCACGCGTGATGCCACGTTTCAGGTGAGCATTCTGAGTTGTTTTAAATTCTTCCGTGAGGGAATGTAGCTCTGACGTCACCAACCTATCGACCAATCAAGATTTTTCAGTCACGCCACCGGCATCGGCTTTAATGCGGCATGAGCTCCTTAACGCTATCGCGTTAAAATCATCATTTAGCAAGGGTGATGCTCATTTGCAAATTAAATTGACTGACATCTTGTCAAGAACAAACCTCAACAGCCAGGCTATGCCGCTTCTCCTGTATAAAAACATGTTCACTTGGGCAAGCGCCATTTTGGGCCAGATTCGATCTGAGTGCGAAGGTGCGTATAGATTAGAGTGAACAATTGCGATTACTCCTTGCTGCATGATTAGTCTCATGCATGCAGTCCTGAAAGTAAACAATGTTTGGTTACAACAACAAGCATTTTGATTGCTGCTCGGTGTTTCTAAAAATAGACTGAAAAGAATTATGCTAAAACTTTCGTGACATTTTGAAAATGTTAATGCTTTTAGCTCAGTTGTGTCGTCATCTTATACATATATATTGTGAAGCATATTTCGTAAACCATATTTTGTAATATATATGGCCACTAGGTGCTCATTTTATAATTTTATGTGATGTATCTAATTCTTTGGTTCAAGGACACAATCACGATTTCACATTTAATACTGCGACACAAAGTTGTACCAAACATGTGTAATTTAGGCGACCTACCACTTCGAGACAACATTTTATACCGTGTAAATAAATCAGCTTGAAATTTAGAATTTTACTTAAACACGGAGAAAGGACAAGAAAATACAGTATAGTCTAAATTTCAAGCTGCTGATCTATTTACAGGTATGTACCAACAAGCTCAACTCTTCACTCTTGTACTTAAACATTTTGATTCAGGTAAAATATATGTTACTGGTAAACAAAATGATGTTGGGTCGTATGAACAGGACGTTATGTACGTTAATGTAGATTTTCTTCTACTCTTGCGTCAAAATTAAATAACTGAATTTAATATTTTAGTACGTAAAAACAAAAGTAAATGGCACGGACGATCGAAGAAACTACATAGTTAATCGTTTCACGGCGTAAATAGTGTATATGGCCAGAACAACTCGGAAAATATATTCTCACTTTAGCGGTTCAAACCGGTTCGAACCGGTTCGAACCGGTTTGAACCGTTATTTTTTGCTCCCCGGAACTGAACCGGAACCGAACCGAAAGCCGTGAACCCGAACCGGAACCGAACCGATAAAAATTTCGGTTCGACACTCTGGTGGCAAGTCATAGGCCTATGGGCAAGCGTTCGCAGTTTCGGTTTTCGACAAAGTCTATCGTTTGGCTCGCAGACGTCATAGAAATAATTTCCTCACCTGTCATAGTAAATCTTTCCCCAGTTAATTATTTACCATTTATGCTCGCGGAAATGTCTCCACTGCGTCCAACTATAGTCGCGCAAATGCGGCTATTGTTTAACCTCAGCACTGACTCCAGAGTGATCGCTCTGATATGAATACAGGCAATGGAATAAGGTGACGAGTTTGAAAACGCCCCACGTTTCTTAAATTGTCGGTCTTTATTAAATCATATAACCCTCCTCCTCCTCCTCCTCTTCCCCCTCCTCCTCTTCTTCTTCCTCCTCCTCCTCCTCCTCCTCTCCTCCCCCGGCCAAAAAAAAAAAATATATATAATATATAAGAACGATAAAAATCGTCAGACATAAAAGCAGAAAAACATCGATTTCTTTTACTTCTTTTAGAGTCCGCGTTTTAATTGCTTACATTTCTCCCAGTTGGGGGAGGGAGGAGAGATGATTGCGTATCATTTTCCAATTAAATATTCGACAGAATCCGCAAAGTTCCTATCCTTCCGATATTATTTATTTACAATACAGCCTGCATCGCCGTGAGGCATTTTAGCGGGGGATGGGTTTTGCAAAACATAAATAAAACATCGCAACTAGTGTTAACACCAACGTACAAAATTATAAATAAAAACATCACTGGAATTAAATTAAAAAATATATATATATATTTATCAGCACTAATGAAATTATACGAGGCACTATCCAAAGCACCTTTCGTGCTTTGTGTTAGGCGATCCACCTTCCTAATCAAATTATGCTATTTATATTTCTTTTGCAAACTAGACTTTTTTTTTATTGGTTTAATTTTTTTTAGTACGCTAAAGGAGAAGTTGTTTTTCTTTTTCTTTAAGAATCTAGATTCTTCTAGGCAACAAAAAATTAACAGCGACCTTCATCTTCAAAGCCCTATAATGCATGAAATGCCGTATTTAAGGAGCGATCGTTTTCATTTGTTCAGAAGGCATTTCGCAGTCGTTTTGAGGAGTGCATAGCTCAAGCGTTATAGCATTCCCCTCCAAATTTGAAGCGGGGAAACTAGGCTTGCGTATAGCTCACGTGCAACGTTGCTAGAACCACTCAGTTGGGAAACTGCCGTAGAGCCTGCTCTGAAAAAGTGGCACCGATCCGTACTCGAAAACCGAGCTAATGGCGATTGCAACGCCGCCATTGTTCCCGCAGCGGCCACTCGAGGAAATGCACGCGACTTCTATTTTGGCTTTAATCGGCCATTTTAGCGCCGAAACAGACACGGTGGAAGGGGTTTCAGGGTGCTACCCCCGTCCCCAAGCGGACGCGCCGTGAATTACTACCGAAGTTAGGATGCGCCTAGGGTCGGGACGCGCTACCTCAGATCACCGCTGAGGCATCAATATTAATTGTGCTGCAAAACCTTGCAAACTAAATATATTAGAAAACATCACGCGCCCCTCCTGTTGTACTCAAAGTCCAATAAAGTTGGAAAAGGAGCTTTTCCGTTGGTTTTTACGCAAACACATGCTTTCTAAAAGCTCAAGGTGACAACAGAAAAGACAAAATGGAGTGGCGCTGTTCTCATACTTAGCTCGGTCTCGGTCAAGGAGGTTACAAGTACTATACTCGCAGGTCAACTTTCTGTGGCAATCCGAAGAGAGGAGGAAAGCGCGTGTACAGCGGTTGGTGCACCCTCTCCCTAGCAGCGACTGCATTGCCACAGAACGCTGACGGCGAGTATAGAGGGTGCACGTTGCAATATTGGCGAAGCCTAGTCATAAAAGTTTAAACGATATTGTGCTCAACGTGACCGCAGATCTCTGGCGATTGGTGCGCGTGACATGTCACGTGTGAGATGGATGGTTGATTGTAGGGATTCCTTGCATGCTTGCGCGCGCTCCGTCCGGTAGGTTTTATCAGATCGAAGGCTAGACGAAGGCTAGCTACGGTCACGTGATGTGGTCATATTGGGCTGATAAGTGAGGAGGGTAACAGAGGAAAATGAGAAAGAGGCGCGGCGTCAAGGAAGCTTGGCTTGTGGAGGCTGCACTGCTGACGTCATGCCCTCTTTTACCCTTCTATCCAGACTTGTACGTAATCCGTTACAAGTAACGAAATTACTTGTAATCCCTTACATTTATCGGTAATTTAGTAACGGAATAATTACATATTTTCTAGAGTAATTTTAAAGTAATTCCCTTACATTTTTTACGTAACGGATTCCTTGTAATCCGTTACATTTTTTTCAGGACCAGCCCCCCCCCCCCTTCTAAAGAAAAGGTCGTTTTCATTTTGGTAAAGTTGAGCCCAGTGCCACTGTCATGCGAATTGACCAGCGCAAAGGGAGGCTTGGCACTCTTCAGTTCCCCAAAGCCTTTTTTGCAACACCAAGCCCCTGAATAATTTTTTTAGACCCTATCAACAATGTCAAAAGATCCAAATAAACATTTCTACAAAAGAAAAAAAAAGGGGGGGGGGGCGCAAGTAATATCCGCTTTTTGTGTGTGTGTCTTTGTTTTTTCTTTGCGATCGAAGCCGGGGAGAGGAAGACACAAAGTGACTGTATGCCTCTTCGAGAAGCTCGAGACGGTAAGTGCACAGACAAGAATTAACAATGTCCTTCTCGGTTATAGTGACTAGGAGCATTTTCATAATGTCACAACACGAGACAACGCTCCGTCTACCCTAAAATCCACTAAAAGAGATGTGATAATATGTGAAGGTGTTATTGCCACAAGCATCCTCGTTCGTCGATGCACACTTATCATCTTCTCTTAGAAAACAGGATGTATTTTTTTCTGCTTCTTTCACCTTATTTGACCCTGTTCTAAAAGCTACTTACTTTTTTTTGTAGTTTCTAAGGTAGGCCCGCTTTATTTGTGAATTCCAGCCAGGTTATCTGCATCTCAGTTACCCGTTTTGTGAGTCAGCTTTTTGCGAGCACTTCGAAAATGGTAATAGTTTTCCTTTTCTCTTCTTCCTGTTTTTACCGCAGCAGGACGCATCTTACCTCAAGCAGATATTTTTCAAAATAAAACATAATGGTGGCTGACGTAGACTTGATATTCTGGGCTTGAGGAAAGAGTGAAACTCGTGAGTAGGGCCATAGCGCGGCTTACTTAGTTCTCTGCCCTTCGCTGCCCGTGGCATCAGCGGACGTCTATCTGGAGAACAGCGGAGTAAACTGCAGTCGGTCCGTGCTCCGTGCGTTTTTGAACGGCACCAAGAAAGGTACACATGGCAAACGTGCGTTTACATTTCCTTAATTGTTTTAACCAACGTTCTAATTAATTGTTGTTATGAGTGTCCTGTTGTTGTTGTTGTTTTTCTCGATTACTTATATTTGAATATTGGAAACGTTTTCTTATTCACCAACGTCTCAACCGAGGCTAGACCTGTTCAGAACCAAAGGAAGAAGAATATAGAGCCAAACCTTATTTATGATTTGATTATCACCTTAGTGTTACCAACTCTACTAAAACTCTCGAATATCAGGCAACGGCTGCAACGACGAAGCTTTGTTGTATCTTCGAGGTGAATAGTACTTCCATTGCTTCGCTGAAGAAGCTCAATGCAGAGCATAAAACATTCGTGAGGCACAATATGGCACTCCCATCCAGTGCCTCAGTTCAAAGAGTGTTCAGCGTATCAGTGGACATCTTCAGTAAGAAATAACGCAAAATGTCTGACGAGACTTTCGAGAGCCAGCTGTTGCTCAAAATACTCAAGGTCAATAAATGGAACAGGTGGCAACAATAAGAACTTGAATAACCTTCTTCCCTTTGTTTCTTAATTGAGGAAAATAATGTCGAAAGTAACGCCACGAAAGTAACGAATTACTTTTGGGGGTAACGGTCAATTACTTTTATGGGAGGGTAATTGTAATTGTAATAAATTACAATTTAGCCTTGAGTAATTGTAAATGTAATTCCTTACTATTTTTCAGTAACGTGTACAAGTCTGCTTCTATCCTCCTTGGTCTCGGTGGACGCCAGCGGCCCAGGTTTCAACGGTGAGTTTCCCAACTGAATGTTCTAGTAACGTTGCTCACGTGTCAGTTCACTGATCTCTGTGACAATTGCTGGATCGCGCATCCCCGCTTGGTCGCTGCAGCGCGAGTGCGGCTACCGGACGTCCATCTTGCATACAGCCAAATCGCGTTTTTGCTAGCGTTGCAGAGGCTGGCGGCAGCGTGTTGAAGGCAGCGTGCTGAAGGCACGCTGTGTAACAAACCCTCCGACCAGTCACTAGTGCATTCGCTGCCGATGGGAGACAACGACGCAAGGATCGTGAAGGATAGTCAACACTAATCTTTCCTCCTAAACGCATCTAGGTAGAAGCAATCTAGTCCCCTCTTACGTTCAACGTCATCGAAGGCCTATTGGAAGGCAAAACAAGCGCATCCTGTGTTCACGCGCGTGTGTGCCGGGCCGCGTAGCCGCGTCGTATCGGACGCGCGCGCTGGATCGAGCGTGGCCGGTCCGGCGTCCGTACTTTTCAGAATGATTCACAAAATACGCACTTCACTTTTCAGTTACCATACCTCTTGGGACAATCACGGACGATATCGGCGAAAGCAAGCAGTGTCTCGTCGAAGGAGAGGACGTGCTCAACTGCGATCACGTCATCGAGTGCAGTTTTGCACCACAGCCGACGGCGGATCCATACCGGCGCGTACGTGCTGCAATATTCCCCGCTGCATATACCCGGTTCAAAAGCATCCTTGGAGCCCTGCTGTACGCCGAAAGTGAGCACCATATCGCTACAAACAACTATGCAGCGGCGCGGAAACGACTCGGCGTTCGCTAGGCAAGTGCTGGCGTCGGAGTTGTTTGCCACACAGCAATTGTTTGTGGCGATGATGATGATAATGAAACTGCGCCCCCTATAGATCGATCTCCTCGCCAATAGGGCACGTGACATCCATTTCCACGCCGAATTTTGCGGGGAAACTGAATTGGCGTATAGGTCACGTGATTCAATTAACCCCTTTAATTTGACGGGATGCCTCAGTGAATCACGCGCTAGATTAGCTGTGGCGTAGAGCCCTGTGATAACATGGCCGCCTCCCACGCAGCGGACCCAGAATCAAATCCAAAAAATAGTAAACATACCTTTTTTTTTTTTGCATTGTTTTGTTCTGGTGCAAAACGTCGTAGGACGATAGGGAGAAAGTGGCAACTATCGGTTGTGTCTGGACGGAACTCTAGTGGTTCCGTCCGGACTAGGGTGACCACCCATCCCGCGACTCGCGGGACTGTCCTACATTGAGGGCTCGTGTCACCGCGTCTCGCAAGAAATTCCCAAATCTTCCAAATGTCCCGCGTTTCACAGTGTCGTAAAATTCACTCAAACTCGTGGTGCTGCCAAACAAGGGGCAAGGGGAAGCGCGGATATCGATGGCAATCGTCAGAATTTCAATGGTACGCCATTTTCTATCTAAGCATTGCGGGACGTGACCGTTGTTCTTGCAGGAGAACCGACGCGCATGCGTTGTTGTGCCTCACCCCTTGGCGACAAAATATTTTAAGAAAAAATTGCTCGCCAAAAGTTTAAATATAAATTATTGTAATCATTTTCATATCACTCTGTCAATGCAAAAGGGTTGCTGTGAAATTTCTTTTAAGTGAAGGCAGACACACAAGGCAAAAAGCTTGCAACTCACAACAGTCGATAAAGAACATAATGTTGAAAATTTGTGTAGAAACATGTTGATAAAGTGTGTCGTGTCTCCTTCTGCGTCCGTCGTCTTGTAGCACTTTTTAAGCATTATGATAAAAGTAAACGTTGACAGGAAACAATAATCCTAAAAATATTTACTGTTTCTTCATTTCATTTGATGCATTGAATTCTGCTGCCGTTGATTTTATGTTTTTAACATCGACACATTTAGTAACATTTGGCATAGACCAGTGGTTCTCAAATGGGGGTCCGCGAAGGCATTTTACGGGTCCGCGAAGCCTGCCTCATTACTAAAGGCCCTGCAATCATATTTAAGCCCGGGAATAAAAGATGTATTTTCCCAGATTGAGAAGAAACGTTCCAATTTTCGCGTGAGTTTTCTCGTGTATGTGTCAACAAAAGAAGTCTACTTCACACTAGCCCTTAGTTATATCCATTTACTGAATCACTATCATATTTAACCTACACATTTCCCTTCCCCTCACCAAAAACGGGGTCCTCCGTCTCCTCCGCGGATCCACAAGGGGTCCGCAAAACGTCAGTGGTTGAGAACCACTGGCATAGACAATATAACAATGGGAGTTAAAATTAGCTTAATTGCTGCAGTACAATTTGCAGGTGTATAATCAGCACAAGATATTAAATGTGTTAACAAAGAGAGCCTCAGTTCATGGTGTGCATGTTCATAAATATCCTCTATCCCCCCCTCTCCCTCCCTGCCCCGCGTGTCCCGCATTTTGCTAGCAGCGAAGGTCGTCACCCTAGTCTGGACAGAACCGTGGTCACAGCCTTGAGAAGCAAGGTGACCCACGATGTAGATCTTCTGTCCGCAGCAGCCCTAGCACAATGTAGCATCTTTTTTCACATTCAGAGCTTTTGTAGCGTTAGCTGCACTGGCCGAGGTTGAGCAGTTTCGCGTGGCTCTCATAATGAGCCGTGCTCATTATGAAAGCTACGCGCCACCCGCGGCCATGCGCCACGCGCGAGCCACGCGCGGCAGCGGCGGCCCTGCCGCCGCCTCCGCACGTTTTGCATAATGAGCACGGCTCATTCTGAGAGCCACGCGGGCCACGCGAAGCCGCCACCGCGCGCTCCGCCGCCGCCGCGCCCGCCTCGCCGGTCTGCGCATTCCAGAGGAGTGACACCATAGCCAGGGACTCCGGAACCGGGGAGCAGGGGGGCCAGAGCCCCCCCCCCCCCCCAAAGATTTTTCAGGATGGGGCTGAGCCCCCCCCCCCCCTCCGACTTCGAAAAACGGAAAGCTATTTATTCATCTATTGTAATTCCTCCAGTCCGCGAGGCGGCGGAAAAGGCCGGATCAACGCCAAATAACCTTCTTCTCCTTTGCCCAACAAGGTGGACTGTCAGAGTGAAGTCAATGAAAAGGTTCTATGCTAGAGTGCAGGAGACACTGAACGAGCTGCTACAAGGAGAATATTCGATTGCAGACAACAGCAGGGCCTTTTTGAAAGGTTATGAGAGGCTTTGAAAAGGTTCGAAACGCTGCTAGGAATAAGCATTTCTATAGCTTTGTTCGACCCATGCGAAGAACTTGCAAGGATACTGCAACGTTCAACGTTTCGCGCCGCAGGTATCAAAGAGGCTGCAAAGACTTTCTGCGAGGCACTGTCCCGTCTGCGGTCTGAAGTCGCGTTTGAAGAGTTGTGGGACTGCACGATCTCAACTGCAATGCGGCTAGGTTTGAGAGACCCTCGCAGCGCAAGGCCGAAAAAACCGCCAGAAAGCTTTGAAATGAGCAATACACCTTCACCGCCAGTTGTACTTGATTGCAAGGCAGCGTTACGAAAGGAGTACTTCGCGGCTGTAAACTGCATTATGAGTGATACTCAACGGCGGTTTGAACAGCCTGATATGAAGCAGCTAGTAAAACTAGAGAGCACCTTGATTAATTTAACTCCGCCGGGGAAGACAGTTCACAACCGATGACCTGAAAGAGGCCCTAGGAGTGCATGCATGTGATTTTGATCTGGCCAGACTCTCTGCGCAGCTTTTACTTTTGCCAGCTCTTTTATGCAACCTTGATTCCCTCACAATTGACGCCATATTGAGGACACTACAGGCAAAATCCGCCGGATTTATGACATCCTAGACCAAGTCGTAAAATATATGAAACTTCCTCATTCTGTGCCTGCATCTGTCGCTTTCGGGGAGCGTTCATTTAGTGCCTTACGCCGAATTAAAACGTACCTACGCAGCCGCATGAGTCAGGGGAGGCTAACACACCTCCTTATTTTGCACATTCAAAAAGGAAGAACCGCCGAGCTCAACCTGGACGACATCATCAAGGAATTTGTCTCCAGGACTGCTGAGCGAACATGGACCTTGGTCTTCCTTGAGACGATCAACACACATGGCTTATATATGAATCTATTTCCTTCATCACGCTTTTGTGCAATTTTTAAATATGTATTACGATGTCGTATATATGTAATTCTCTTGGCTTAGACGTTCATTTCATAGCGTGGATGTGTTTTTGGATGAACATTTGAAGAATAATAAACGTGATTTTGTGTATCGTTGTAGGGATTTTGAAACTGTCTGAAGCACTATATATGCATAAGCGTTTTCGCGGTATTAGAGAGTTTTAGTGGATCGTACGTAAAGCTTTGAGGGTCGGAAGGTGCATGCGCAAAACGCAATATTGCGTTCTACGCGTGTGCGTTTCCGACTCGTAATTGTATTGCGTACGCAAGGCTCTTACGTACGAGCCAGTAAAACTCCTTACTGTTGTTATAAAGCAGGAAGGAAAACTGATCGTACATGTTAAGTGAGGAACTTCATGCAAATAATATTTAATTTTAATAAACAATAACTAAAAATAAAACGACAAAAATTCGGCTCCAGCCCTTGTTTCCTATAATAAAATATATAAAAACAAAATGCTTGACTTCAGCCCCCCCGCCCAAAAAATACTTCCGGAGTCCCTGGTCATAGCCACGGCAGACGCACTGGCGCCGCCGCGTGCCCAGCTGTGCGCCTCCGTTGCGCAGTAGCCAAGTATGACACTGCACCGGAGCCGCTTGATAGCGCCTCTCATTTTGTGCGCATAAGCTCACGCTACGTATATCCTGGCATAGCCGAGCTAAGCCACCGCAATTTTTTTGAACAAGGTCAATTTTGTGATGTCAGGAAATTTTGATTATTATGGCTGTTTTAACTATACTGTGAACTCATTAACCATGCTTCTGTTCTTACCATTTTTATTGTCTGTTGCCCACTGAGCGCCAAAAAAAGCCGAAGTAGCATATAAAAATAAAAAAATATATTGTACTAGAGTTGCCCTTTTAGCCACATACAAGACAAACACCGTATCAGGTTACGACCAAGACAATATGAAGTTTTAGTGCAGTGTTTTTCGTATCTGTACAGTAAGTGATTTGTTGCATGGATGCTTACACAGCCGGAAGCCAGTCTGCCCCAAAGGACATCTGATGCCTCTGCTGTAGATGAGAAATTTAGCCGGTGCAGTTAGACTGCTAGCCAGGGGTCCCTAACGTGCATCACGTAGTAGCGATACAGAAACACATTGCGGTACGATGCTTATTCAGATTAAAATGAGCAAGGGTGGGGATCAAGCTCAGGATCCCCGGTTTCCCGGTGGAAGCTTTCGCTCCATGCACTCCCAGCTACAGTGCACTAACACACTTGGCCGCTGGACCACCTTCCTAGAGTTCATGTTGGCTACCACCGCAGGAAGAGAAGCAGGGCACCTCTTTCAAATGCCCGGCTTGTAGCACGCGTCTGTTCACCTTCGTCGCGCTTTGGCTGCATATGCACACTTGAGGCTGACGAGATGCCAAAGCCTAATCGAAGGTAGGACGTTTGCACTGGAGGCGGGGCAACTGCAACCCTCCCCTGCTGTTCACATCCTGTCACTGACCATTGGCGATGACTAGGATTATCAATTGCCAGCGACAATTTTGATGGTGCGTGTAAAAAGAATGGCGTAAGCAAGTAAAGTTGACAATCCAAAATTGCTCTTATTTTCATTAATGAGAGATTCATCATATGCAAGATATCATAGTTAGCGTTTGGCCAATCGTGGAAGGCTGACCACAGCTATGCTTTTGGTTGCACGCATTGCCGATAAGTAGTATACTGGTGGCGATATATATTATACTGGTGGCCATAGTTGAGTCCGTTGCTGCCAAGTGCGAGCTTACTATGAGCTTCCCGAAGCTTCTGCAACGTGCAGTTCACGCCACCATGATCGTGGGTCTAAGTACTTAGAAGATGAGTGGGGTGTCGTTCGGAGCATGCCTTATGAATGCTGTGCTCGAGTATGGTGTCCAGCGAATACCACCAACCACGCGTGTAAACGTAAAAATAAAAATCGTCAACACTTGCGTGTGATGTAAAATTCACTTCATTGCGGTATGTACATAAACAAAACAGCCGTCTCCTTTTCTCGTTTCCACAGCCCTCACGAGGACATCCCTCAGTTGCTGGACTTCATCTGCTCCAGCTGCTTCTTGTACTGCTCGGCCTCGTGGGCCTTCTGCTGCAGCTGCACCTTGTACTGCTCCGCCTGCTTCCTCAAGGCCTCCAGTTCCCGCTGAAGTTTGTTCCTCTCCTGGTCCCCTTCTGTCTCCACCTTCACCTGGAGCCCAACACGGACACTCAATTAAGGCCCTCTCGCAACCTCGCGTTTGTTTCTGACCGAGCAATCTTTTATGGCAAGAGAACATGCTGGCGTTACCTATGAGGTGGCCTTGGAACTGCATTTCATTAGACCGATGGTTTTACTGTATTTGAAAGACCAAATGTACATAGTATCTATGCGAAAGGGTGGTTCATAACATTGTCAAAAATGCTTCCAGCCAATAAACAATGAATTATGCAAAAAAAAGAAAAAGAAAATGGAAGTATACGCGAACTGCAAGCGTTCCACGGCTACCCCAGAGATGGCACCAGCGTCTTTTCTCGTTGTAAGAGATCACGAGATACTCAGTCGTAAGATGTCACAAGTGTGCAAACTAGCCTTTATTCGACCGGTGCAAGCCACTCTCTCTCACGCCTGCTCCGAGACGATGATCGTCAATCGTCGCACAAAACAGAGCCTGGGCTCTCAAACAGGGTTCCCACGATTTCAGCGAACGGCAAGACAGATCACGCGCGGATTTGAAAATGCAACCTCTGCCGAAACCCGAGAGCAATGTTCATGCGCAAAGAACCCCAGCGCAGATCTTAATTTAATCGATGCTTAGTCCTTCGGAAGGCTGCATCCATTAATCCACCGCAATTGGCTACTTGTGGGCGTGGCGGAAAAGTGTATGCGGAGGCAATTTGCTCCCAATTTTCAGGGTAATGTGGTAGCCAAAGAGCAACGGTACGTTGCGGGCACTAGACACCGGACAGAACGGATTGTCCGCTGTGTAGTGGCAACTGGGTTTGCGGTGCTGCTGTGCCCGGCACCCTCGTTTTGCAGCCAAATCGCCCGCTCGTCCCTCTTCACCTCGCTGCACCCGCCCTTGTTGCTCCTACGTCACTTTGGTGGTACACAAAGCCCGCAAGCGAGAGCTTTCGCAGTATGCGTAGTCCACATTGCCGCCGCTGAACACAAACTGAGGAGAGTCCCCGCTCAAAGAGCAGTCAGCACGCCGCACAACATTCCAAACTCCCAGATTCTAACCCGAAAGCTCTAAAAGATGCCTCCATAAATGCTACGCATTCACAGTAGACTCATTAATTCAAACTCTAGGAAGCCACAAATTTTGTTTCAATTATCAGAAATTTATCTAAATATTATGCAAGATAAAATTATAATTTGCCCTATGAATGGCTGCACATACAAAGCAGATATTTGATGATTTTCTCTACATAGGGCTACTGATCATAAGCAGGTATGCCACACAAGAAACATTTGTGAAATGTATGACATAACTTTATTTATCCGTCAAAAATGTTGTTTATCGTGGACTGTTTAAACGGCACATGATAACTCAAAACAAAATTAAGTTTGTTCATCAGGCCAAGAAGTTGTCTCATGTCGACTACTAAGCGAGGAACATACGAGCGATGAAAACGCGTGCCGCGAAGCAGTTTCCACAGCAACTTGCACAGATGCTGCGACGTGGACTTATGCCATGCCGCCACGCCACAGCGCCCGCGCAAGCTGCTACGACAATTTTTGCATGGTCCCCGTTTTCATAGCTCATGTGTGCCCTACTTGAGCCCCGTTGAGTGTGCTTCTCACTGAGCACCGGTGCACTGCGGAGAAGCAACACCCGCAGATGCGAGCTCTGCGCGTGCTGCTTTTCTGCAGTACACGGGTGGTCGGGAAGAAGCGCACAGAACGAGGTTGCTAGAAAAAAAAAGTAAGAGTTACACGAAAACGCCGTTCGAATCAGCCGGCTTGTGAATACATTAAGAACATAGCGGGAAAACCAACATTTTGGAATCTGTTTGCATTAAAGGGGTTATGACACGCCACAAATAAAACGTGAGATAACTATACTGCTAGGACCCATTGTATGTTCCTATAATCCTGCTTAATTTGTTTTGAAAACGGCACGATAGTTTCGTGGATAAATCGATTTATATGCGGGTCCCTCGGAGGGGCAGATCCGGGCGGAGCTGGGGGCTGGTGACGTAGCCAGCCTCCAGCGCGGCGTCCCCTTGCACGCACTCACAGACTTGGCTCTCTTGGCGTCTCGAGCCTCAGCTTCCTCGTTTACCTTCCACGTTTCGAGCATGCGGTCCGTGACGATTACGTATGCGGCATCGCTCGCCTTGTCAAAGTTTTCGACATTGATCGCAGCAGCGATGAGTGATTGCTATCAAGAGATGTTGGAAGCTGTTCATTTTGACTGCGCCCCGCTGGCGACCAGCTCCAGCGACGACGAGTTACGGACGAACTCGCCGTGGTCACCGTCGTTCGGGGATATCTCGCAGGCGCATGCAGGGTTGAAGGTCAACGGGCTGGGGGCGAGAGCGAGAATAGCTTTCGGGTTACCGAGTTGCGTGAGCGGTTTTGTTCGTACCGCGGCGAGGAGAGCTTGGGCGATCATGGGGGCGCCTAAAATGAGAGAGCGTTCATGGTCACGTGGTTTATGGACGCCATGGTGTGACTAACTTGGGCAGTGTTGCCTGGTCGCCAGATGAAAATGATAAAAATTTGTAAATTGAATATTGCAATTACCAGAGCTCTAAAAATCGCGTAACTTGGTGTATATGCTAAGTAGCATATGAGCATTCCATTTCAAGAATAATCTATCCGTTTAATTTCCGTGTCATAATCCCTTTAAGCGGAAGTATAAAAAATCCGAGCTTGAATTATCGCGAGCCTAATGTAATATCTGCACCCCGAAAGAGAGACGAAATGGCGGTGTACCTGAGCATCCGACGACGCTGGCACCGCCAGACGTCCATTGACTTTTCGGAAATGGACACCCTCCTGGGTCGCTTGGCAGCGGGCTCCACTGGCGTCTTGATGATCATGTGTGATGTTGTTCCATCTGTCGCCAAAGAAACGAAAAAAAGAACCCTGCCTCAGCACGGTTGGCAAAGCCGGTCGAAACAACCGACAAAGGCACTGCGATGCGAATTACCTGCGCCTTTCAGCGCTGTGCTCGACAGAACCATGAAGGGAGCCTGTCCCCCTCCGCTCGACACTATGGACGGGATCTGCGACTGGTCCGTCACGATGGCAATCACCTTCTGCAAAAACGCAAGCCGTTCGACCTTCAATTAGGATTGTAGAATGCCAAGGTACAAATACTGCAGCACAAACTGGTAATCGTACCTTTGTAGCTAAATAAGGTACACATCTAGGTGCTGTTATCTCTCATTATCATTAAATAAAGACAGTGTTTTGTTTACTACTCATATTAAATTGAGGAACTTCATTTATGGCACTTTTTTAACAGTCGGTCACAATGAATATTGCCCGAAACCAAGGAAAATACTAAATGCACGGGTCATGGCTGAATATTCTAAGAAAGAGTTAATGCTCGTATTAATAAAACAAAAAAAAGAGGATACGAATCTCGCATGAATCGTAGCAATGAAGTGGAACTTCAGAAAAATATACTTAAAGGACACTGACACCCCCCAAATTTTTTTTTTTTTTTTTTTTTTGTCAGGCGATTCATTATGGTGTTGTAATACTACCCAATTAATATTTTGCTACAGAGTCACGTATTTTTTTAATAAAGCCAAAAAACGCAACTGCACAAAACCGAAACCGAAACGAAGAAGTGGAGAGGATAGCGTGAGTGGCGGAAGTCACAAGGCTACACCCAACCGTGCAAGTTTTTTTTTTTTTTCTCCTCTTTTTGGAGCTTGCACGTAGCAGACGAAATGCGTTCGCTCCCGAGCGCTTCCTTTGCAGTTATATTTATTCCGCTCGCTGTTCTGTACTTCAAGAGTTGTTTTGTACATTTAAGTGTTGGCAATTAGTAGTGAGTCTCGAGTGCCGTGGTGAATTCCCGTGATCGGCTCCGAAAGAATACTCCCAAGATGTTGCGTGAAGAGTTGCCTCACATGTCCTGCATCTGAAAGTGGCATTGTGCGGCAGAGTGCACAGTTTCCGAAAGATCAACGGGTCGGGATCAATGGCTGGCTAGCAATTCCTGTAGAACAGTTACGTAAGCTCGGAAAGCGGACGCTGCCCGATTCATATGCTCTCGCATTTTGTGGAAAGTGACTACATTGAGTTCGCAGGTGTCAAAAAGAGAATCCCATACCATTTAGTTCCTCGACGTATCGTCCAACAACAATTGTTTTTACAATGAAAGTCGTAAAAAAAAAATAAAAAAATAAAAACGTCGCAAAATGCTTAAACAAAAATTTAAAAAAAGTACATCTGCACCAGGGATTGA
>JAZHYW010012244.1:0-29743 GCA_037355805.1 Ixodes ricinus
GAAGGCAGTCATTCAAAGCACTCTAAAAACTTGTTTATATCTTTACCATCGCGCGCGTTCCATGCACGAGGGCTCATTCCGCTCTCGTGAGGCTTAGCACGAGAGCGGAATGAGCCCTCGTGCATGGAACGCGCGCGCACCGGTAGCTGTGACAGCGCTGTAAAGCGCGTCCTATGGTAAAGATATAAACAACCGTTTAGAGTACCGTTGGTTGAGACTAGCTGAGACGCCAGAAAGTCTGGTCGGTACCATTTTGAGTGTTTGTGCGTATGGCGCGTGCTTTGCTCGCCTTCCTAAAGTGACACAAACGCACGTGCTGGGCTGCGGAGATCGTGCGCAGGGCTGTGAAAGTGTCAACAAATTTAGAATCGCCTCAAGAGTGGGCTGGCGTATCTAGAGTGTGCCGGCCACCTGACGAACGCGCATAACTCCGCACCGTTTGATGCTATTCGCATTAACGTAGATAATCATTCCCAAAGGATGGGTTCTGCTGATTTTTTATTTTTTTTATTTCCAGGGCTAACAGTCGCGCCGCGCCATCTGCTTGGCTTAGACGAGGAAGTATAAGAATTTAAAATCACTACAGTCACTCATGACCGCAACCGGTGTAGACCTCTATCATGAAATTCGAATTTTTTCGCCGATAAGGTTATGAGATGTGTCACTTGTACAACTCCTGCCTTTTGCTTTAATCTCAAATGCCTCATGCAGCTTTCTAGGTACCTCTATCTTGGTATCTGGCCAACAATTTGTTGTTATCAAATGGCAGGGAGCAATGGCAGCCGCTGACGTGCGTGGTCGCTGCAGCCGCTGCGCCCTTGCTCTTGCAAAAGACAAATGCAAAACAAAGCACTGAAAAATATCGTAGAATGAACGACCAGAGTTGTGTACAAAATGCCAATGTCATGCGGGTCTGTATACCTAGGTCAGACAGGACTATGTATTAACGATCGCGCCAGCTACCATGAAACGGCAACATGAAGAACCTGCATGAGGAAATCTGGCCACACACTGCAAACGCTGCTTTTGCTCTCAGTTATTTGACTTCACCAAATCTTTGCCCAGATACCCAGATAAAGTACCTAGAAAGCTACACCAGGCATCTGAGATTAAAGCCAAAGGCAAGAGGTGTACAAGTGACAGATCCATTACCTTATCGTCAAAAATATGAGTCTCTTGGTAGAGGGCTACACCAGTTGTAGTCATTTCCGACGTTTTTCATGGCCATATAAGAGATTTTTCTTAATAAATGCTAGTTGCGGGTACGCCAGTGTTCGCGTCACCTTTTTATCCCTGTTTATTTTTTCGGCGCTTATCTGCGATCGTAAAATTCTCAGCATTTTCTTGAATCGGCGCTGCCAATCTGCGTCATTCACAAGATATAAAATTCTAGGACATTGATCAAGGTGAAATTTACGTTGCAAGGCTGTCTGAGTACTTCAATCAAAGCGTTGGCTTACGTTTAAAAACGAGTGAAACGTTGGAAAAGCGGCGTGAATTCGCCAGTATGCTCGGCGATTGCTATTTACCTTCATCAACCGCAATCGTCGAACAAAAATATGCACAGTACCAACTGCATGGTTGACATCGTCAAAACCCAAAATAAAACCTAGACAAACAAAAAAACCAAAACAAATTTGGAACGACTTGGTGCGTTAACAAAAAGTCATTAGCACTGCCTGCCTCCCACCTCCTAAGCTTACTCTTCAGAGCCACAAAGAGTAGTGCCCAAGGAAATATGTGTTGCTATTTTGCTACAACTCCTGAAAATACATTTGGGGCTTTAGTAACAAAAAGAAGATACAGGCGTAATCAACCATTTTTAAAATGCTTCTTTCTGGTCAAAAAGAAAAACAATGAAGACCAGCCGTTTTGTTTTACGTGTTCCTGCAATCAACTAGCTCTGCAAACGGCAGCTATTCGTAATTTCGTGTTCATACCAAGAAACTAGCCGACCAGGAACACCTTCGCTATCGTACCTACCCCATCCCCCAGCTCTCCGTGATTATCTCCAATTGAGAGTGGGCGCTTGCTCGGTATATTACAGTTTGTAATGGTGTTATTTGTTTAGAAAAACAAAATGTTCCATAAATACCAGCAGGGCCCTGCCGAAGCAGTGCAAAGGCCCTCTTTTACCTTTTACAAAACAGCCTGTCTCGAATATCAGTAGGAAAACGGGTGGGGCTGATTCACCTATAGGCCTTTGCTAAGTTGATGGCTGCTCTCCGGAGTGGCAGCTTATCAGCAGCTGTGAATAAGACTATGAATGGCATTCTGGAACAAAAAAAAGCAGACCTTGCTTCACAGATCAACAAAAGAACAAGTTCCAACATAACGCTTCTCTCGTCATCGACAGTGCAAATATCATAATGACACCACCATTAAACTCAGCCGAATAAAGGAAATGAGCTTCTTCATAAAGTAATTGTATTAAGAATCATGTGCTTAGATACCTACTGGTACCTTAAAACATCCCGGGAACTTAATAACAAATTAAACACCACCTCGAAGAGGCACAGTGTGCCTGATAGGCACATGCACAGCAATCAACAAGCCTGTTGATGTTCTGTAGTGCTGGGATAGAGATCAAGAATCAATACCGGGGATGGGATCGAAATCATCTTTGGGGTAATGCAATGCACAAGTTTATCCTCAAGCTACTGTTTGTGCATGCACCTAAGAGGCGTTAAAGCTGGTTCACACTGTTGCAACCAACTACGACCTAGTTGAACGAAGACGGGTTTTAAGCCGCCTACAACTGCCATTACTGCTCTACGGCGCGGTCATAAGCTGTCACGAGAGGCTTGAAGACTGGTTTGGTTCGACTAAGTCCTAGTCGGTTGGAACAGTGTGGGCCTGCCTTTAGAATAAAATTGTATCCAGCGTTAGGTCTTGACCATGGTTACAAAAATGTTTTAAGAGACTCCCAAACTTTACCAAGACCTCAGGTATTTAAAAGTTGTAGTAAGTAGGGAGCCATCACATTCAAAGCTGGATCTCCTCAACTTGAGAAAGTGTCTCCACAGTACAAGCGAGAGCGCCTGCCAGATGTGCGAGTTTCCACTGCAACCTTCGTACCACTACACAATCTATGCAGAGAAGAGCATTTTAATAAAATTATTCAACCACTTTATTTATTCATGTAAACTACTCGTGCGCCCGCGGTGTTCTACAAGTCACGAATATGGCCGCGGTAAATTAAAACGTCACTAAGGCAAGCAATATTAATATTTATTAGCGACAGTAGTGGTACTCTGGGTGGCTCGCAAGGCTAGACATATACGCAGGGGCCCCTGCGCATGAGCGTCTGCAGGCTCTCAACAAGAGCAAGATAATTAAAAATAACAAACAGGCAACAAGAGAGGAAACAACGAGAACGACGAGATTAACAGGATGCAGTAAACACTTGTAAGAAACCATAGGCCCGCGCACCTCAACCCCAACGCCACGTACAGCGGGCCGGGGCGAGGCACACGCCGTACACGAGCGTAACGACGACGACCAGCTACAGATCGTGTACGATCAACGCGCCAAACGCCAGCACGACACCGGCACCCAAACCGCACCCCGTGCCATCTTGCTAGACGCGGGCGACCCCAGTGCGCGCAGGCCGAGAGTTTCGAGAAAATGGGCACAACTCAACGCTGTCGCTAGCGTGAGAAAGGACGAGACGACACGCTAAAGTAAAAACCACTCAATTCTTCAGGAGTGCCGCTCTCCCGAACACACCCAAGGAGTTTGTTCCAAGATGTGTATCCAAGGGTGTGACAACACAGAAAAAGCTTAGCTCAACTGGCGCAACTTCACAGCTTGACAAAAGGACTCACTGATAGCAACGCGAACTTAAGAAACGATCTGATCAGCGTCTCTGCAGTGCTCTGGTGTCGCAGAACATTCCCGGAATTATCAAGATCAGCGGCGACGCCGCCGCCGGCGAGTGGTGGCAATCAGTTCGTCGAACGACGTTTCATGGAAAAATCGTTACGTTGACATTGCGATGTTTCATCGACAGGTCGTTTCGTGGAAAAGAGCGCCCGCTCATTTCATCGACAGACGTGCGATGTTTCGTCGACAGCTCGCTCTGCGCTCTGCCACCTCTGCCAGCTGCGCCTGGATGAATGGATGAAAGATGACCGATCGGGCCAAGTAGGGCGAACCAGTGCGCAGCCATCTTGCCTTACCAACTTAAAAGTTTTAATTGAACTATCTGTTATTTTTTTAGGGGCGAAGCTCCTTAGGGCTAGCCATGTCCGTATGTCCGTCCGCCGTAGGCCGGGGTCGGGTGCTCGTGCTTCTGCTCGTGAGATCACGTGCTCACGAGCACGTGAGCACATGCTCACGTGCTCGTGTAGGGCAAAAAAAAAGAAAAAAATGATAAAAAAATTACGAGCTCGTGAGCTCACGTGCTCGTGTAGGGCAAAAAAAGAAAAGAAACAAAGATGAAAAATATGATTAAAAAAATGTTGAAATCTGTTTGCGCAGCGACAGGACGAGTAGGGGGCTCTGAGGTGTGGTAGTAACTCAAGACCTGGGATTTCTGTCATGGATGAAACGTTGCATGTAGCCGCTCAACGTCTATACTGGAGAGGGCGCTGCGGTCAAATGCGTATATAATCGCGTTAAACTTTGCATGCATTGGCTCAACGTTTATAGACGAAAGGGCGCTGCGGTCAAATGCTCAAATGCGTATATAACCACGTTCCATACCACACATTCTCTTACTGACATGGATGAAAACGAACGAAAGGCTCGGCATGCTGCGGCTCAGCGTCTACGCAGACAAACACCACCAGAGCTTCGCCCCAACCAACATCATTCACCACGTGGAGATGCGGTCAATTTTTCTTTTTTTTTTTGATTACAGATTGCATCCGATGTAGGCACTTACGATCTCCAGTGGTTTCGCTCTGTGTCTTTGCCCGAACCTTTGGGGAAGCGTCGTTGCCCGAACGTTTGGGAAAGTTTTGTTCTCGATCACTGTCCTTTATCAAATTAGAGTCTTAAAACACACAACAATATGCGCTGCTCTTGAGGGCTCGTCTTTTGCAGCCTACGTGGTCGAGGTGTTTGTACGTCATCGAATGCAACCCTTCGCAGGCTGGCCGCCGGCACTCCGACTGTTTTGGCGAACGTGCACGGTCGTTTCCAGAGCAAGCGTATATTTTGGCGCGTCGCGTCTTTTTGTACAATCCTCAAGATCCACCTGAACATATACCATAGATAAGTGGTTGTCAAATGAAGGTCCGCGGACCCTTTCGGGTCTGCGAAGGCATCTTAGGGGTTAACGAAGTTCTGCAATATCAGTCAAAGTCGGCAATAAAACTTCTATTTTTTTTCCAAATCAAGAAAAAACATTCCACTTTTTGCGTGAGTTTTTTCATGTGTATGTCAATGAGAGAAGGATAGTTCTCATAGTCACTTAGTTACCTTAATTTATCAAATCATTATCATAATTAACGTTTGCCTTTTCTTTCGCTTCACCACAAACGGGGTCCTCTATCATCTCCATCGATCCACAAGGGGTTCGCGAAATGTTAATGCTTGAGAACCACTGGCATAGATAGTCAACGCGTCAAAACACTGAAGCTCTTAAAGGATACTACAACGAAATTTCGGTGCTTATTATTTTGTCTATATGTGTTCAAAAGAGCAGTATCACATCGGACACACCAATACCTTGTTAAAAAATACACAAAAAAGAATTTTAAAACGAATCAAACGATTAGCAAAGAGCACTTGGTGAATGACGTAACGCCTCGTAATGACCGTCTAGGAACCTTGACAGCTAATCTTCGTTTCAGCTTCCGTCCGAGCGCAGCCAGAGGCTGGGGGACAGTTCGTAACTTCGAGAAGAGCATTCCTACGAACCACAAAGTAGTCCGCAAAAGTATATATATTTATTATCTTTGTTTAAATAGCTGTTTTGTGCGTAAACGTTGCACAATATTCCAGATGTGTACTGCTGAGAATGATTTGCAACTAAAGGAATGAATTGTCGGAAGTTTATGTTTTTACTGATATATGTCAATGTATGTGGTTTGGTGAAAACACGTACATCCGCTGGCAACACTGCTGCAGTGCTCGCTCGGTTTTTCTGTGATTTTTTTCCCGTAATGCCTGAATCATGTGCAGCGTGCTTCGCTGCTTTTTTCACCGAGTCATTTCAAAACGTCCTTTCGCAAAGGCACGTTTGGGCGTCAGGCGCGAAAGGTCATGATGAATGTCTACTTTCAAATTCGGCAGGAGACTCCGGCTGCGCCGTACCGCGAATGCGTTGTAAACACGAAAAGCATCCGGGCCACTACAATTCACTGATACGCGGCGAAATCAGGGCACCCTTTACCTGCCGATCACATTGTACGCCAAGAAGCTGGTAGAAAGGACTGCGCCTCGAGCCCGGTATATCCAAACAATACAAGGAAACATCAACGGTCGGGTAATCGGGCACGTTGGAACGTGTACTTACATCTCGAAACTATGCCGAAATGCCGAACAGGATCGAAATATCGGACACAGACGCCAGCGGCCAGCTACGTACTGACATCCCCTATGACTAAATTTCAGAACGTGAAAGGGCACGTTTTAAACTTGTAGCAGACGATACCTTTGATACACCCGTAGCAGACGAAATACTCGGCAGAGGCGCGGGAGGCGCCGACGACCAGCGGCGAAGCGGAGTGATACAAAAGTGCAGGCGAGATCGCGTGACCTGTTGCCGGCGTGTGATTGGCTCCGGCCACACGTAGCTTTGGCTGCGCTCGGACGGAAGCTGAAACGAAGTATAGCGACGTAAGTGTCTCGCCTCCGGCCACAACGAGAAGAGGGGAAGGGAGGAACTCCCCTCTTTCCGAGAATCTTTTCTGTGACCCAGAAGTCGCTATAGTCCCTCTGCAAGATTATAGAAGATTAACCCGTCACTGAGAGTTCGCACAAAAGCAGCCGCTTCGGTGGCTGGACCGACTTGGACATTCTCTCGACGTTAGCCTTGCCGCAGCTTTGCTCGTCCCGAGATGAACTACGTCACGACTGCGGCAGATGTCACGTGCTCACCGCTGGCTGTTCTCGAGCGCTTGCCAGAGTGGGTCGTTTATAGCAAAATATACAGCCGCCAGGCTGAAAATACAAACATGCGATTGTCTTTTACGGATATTGTGGATCATATTAAACCTATTTATGAACTCAACGGGTACATTTCGAATTTCCTTAAAATTTCCCTTTAAGAAACATTTGAAAGAAAAAACGAGGCCTGGTGGCGGTGCGCACAGCCATGCTCTCGTTGAAACAGGGATAAAATCGGTTTTTAAGCTAACTGGTATGTGGTCTTAGCCGCCAGCACTAAACTTTGGAGGAGGATGAGCATTCGGTTACGCGTAGTTTATTTTTGCAAATATAAAACACGATTCTTTTTCTTTTTCTGCAAACGCCGGGTGTTCAACGTACTGTACTGACCAAGAGCGCATCCGATTTTTAGGTTTTAACATATTTAGCTTCTGGATATTAAATAACGCAATAGTTCTGCATATGTTATGTATGTGCTGAAATTTTGCATGCACATAAACTAATGCATGCCCAATGAACATTAAATTTGGAATCCGCACTTTTATGCAAAAAGCTGGGTCACGAGCTTGCCCCAGGTATGTCTGCTGGCATCGGTAAAAACAATTGAATATCGGGTCTGAGGGACAGTCGGCTGCTGCCGACACATCTCGTCTAGTGGTACTCTCGTCTCCAAGGCTTTGTGTGTGTCGGCTGCTCGAGAGAAGCTAGACAATGCATTAGGTTGCACATTTGATATCAACTATGGCTTACTTTGTTTAATAAGACTAAACTTGGAGTACTGTTTTATCTATCTATTACAAATTCTCGTGGTATTTTTTTCTTTTTGCACTGCAATATAGCGTTTTTTAGCTTTACTCAAGGGCTCCGCGCTCGTGGTAGTTCGAGTGCCAATGTTTTTCGTGCTTTTGTTGTTTATTTTTTGTTGACATTTTTTTTCGCGTATATGTGGCAGAAGCCAGTAAAACACTGCATCATTTTTTTTTAATAATTGAAAATAATGTACATGTTTCACTAAAATTGAAATATTAGGGTTGTAATTTAGCAATAAAAGGCTGTAATCTGTATTTTCGTTTAAAAATAACCAATATGAAAACAAAAATCAGTGTCCACGTTCTATTCAGCAACCCACCATCGGACCGAAGTTTTGTTTCACGCCTACGCATATTTTTCTCTACCACTTGTCTTCCTCCAGTAACTTTCAGTTACATAAACGGAGCTTCGGAACTTACAAATATTCCAATAGGCCGCATGCGAAGCCCGGTGTGCTCTTGCTCATTCCACGTGACACGGATGAAAGCGAGAGGGCGGCGCAATTACTCTACTTGGAGAGCAACTGCGCTACGCGAACTTGGAGAGCAGTTGCTCTCCAAGGTCGTCTTTGTCGCCTGTTACAACCGCTTGTACCTTGAGTTTCCGGCAATTCTTTTGGCGCCACGGGAGAAAAATGCGGTGGCTTAGCTCGGCTATGTCAGGATATACGTAGCATGAGCTTATGCCCACAAAATGAGAGGCGCTATCAAGCGGCTCCGGTGCAGCGTCAGACTGGGCTACTGCGCAACGGAGGCGGATAGCTGTGCACACGGCGGCGCCAGTGCGTCTGCCGCGGCTATGACGTCACTCCTCTGGAATGTGCAGAGGGGCGAGGCGCGCGCTGTGGTGGCGGCTCCGGCGCGCCAGCTGTGTGCCGTGTGACGTCACTGCTCTTCGCGCATGCGCCGACCGGCGAGGCCCGCGCGGCGGCGTCTGCGGCGCTCCAGCTGTGCACCGTGTGACGTCACTGCTCCCTCGCGCTTGCGCAGCACTGGAGCATGGTTCATTATGCGAGCCACGCGAAACTGCTCAACCTCGGCCAGTGTAGCTCACGCTACAAAAAAAGAAAAAAAAAGTTTTTCAACGAAATGTTTTACGGAGGCGTTGTCCACGAAACGATTTTCGACGAAATATCACTGTGTCGATGAAACATGTGTCCATGAAACGTGTGTCCACGAAAAGTTGTCCACGAAACGTAATTCCACCAAACGAGTTTCGACGAAATGACAGGGACCCACCGGCCAGTGCTGCGACGATTTCACTTTTTTCGACGCTCAAAGCGTCAGAAAAAGTGAAATATCATCCGAATTACGGTGGCGACGTGAGCTACGTTGTTCGGAAGATCATCTAGCGTATCTAGATACTATTCTGGCATGCATTATGAATATGCAATTGGCAAAACGTGCCTAAAGTTAGATTGATCGACCCACGCTGAGAGTGAGGCCTTTGGCTCCACCAGCGAGGCGTCGAGGCACGGACGGACAAAAATCTAGAACCTGCTTGTGACTTTGGACTGTGACGAAGCAATGGATTCGACTGAATAGGTGAGCGCCGTCTGGCAACTTCAGGTTCCTTTTGAATTTTAGTTTCACAGTTTACAAACGACGACAATCGGCTGCAAGCCTGTGTAAGCATAAAGAACCGTTCACACAGACACGTTCTCTCACTTTACGTTGCGACAAGTCACGGGGAAATCTGTGCTTCGTATTAAAACGTGGCTACCAATTCAAGGAGATAGCCTGGCACGCGATATTCGAGACACGAATGTTTCGGTGTCGGTGAGCTAGGACGGTGAGTTACCGGGGCAACCCAGGGCCCGTTTGCTCGAAGCGCAACTGCGGCTAAAGTTAGCCGCAGTACCTATGAGAGGGATTTTAAAATCACGTGACTGGCTCGGTAGGGATGCGGGGAAACATAGCTGTGCCCCGGTGAGTGAGCGCCGCTCGCTTAAAAACTAATATGTCGATCGCTGTAGCTGCAATATCGGGCGCGTTAGTCAGCAACGAATGGTGCAGGAGGCTTTCGTTTTGCCTTACCTCTCTTAAATCGCAAAGCATGAGCAATGACCTCGCCGCATTTTTTAGATTGTCTTTCGATTGTGGCAGTTTTGAAGCCTAACTGAACGCGAAAATTGTCGGCATGGCAACGTCTTTGGAATGCGGAATGCCTTGATTCAATCGGCCGGATATTGAGTAGCACACAAACGCAGGCAGCGTTACAATAGACATTTTTTTAAATTACCCAAGCATCGAGGAGAACGCTGGAAATGTAATTCTACGGTCCGCGCGCGCTGGCCTTCCTTTTATAGAAGATTTGAAGTAAATAATCATACTAAGATTTTGACGAACACGCGTGCAAGGCAAAAGTTGTTTTAGACTTTTTGATTTAGAACAACTTCTACTGCAGACGCCAGCACGTGCAACGCGTGTAACTACACTCGTACATTCGTTTCAGCTTGGGTCCAGACGCAGCCGATGCTACAAGCGCGAGCTCCGGGCTTCCAGCGTCCCTGCCAAGCACGCGCGCTCGTGCAGTACAGGCACTGTTCAGGGCCACACGCTCGTGCTTGTAGCATCGCCTCCGTCTGGACGCAAGCTGAAACGAAGTATAGCATGCACATCGGTGCTTAGGAAGTTAGAAAAAGATCTACCGGGACGCTGTCTGCTTTTGTCCGCTATCAATACAAGGCCGATTGAGTCAAGGCAATCCGCTTTTCCAAAGACGTTGCCATCCCGACAATAATCGCGGTTCATTTAGGCTTAGGGATGGCCAGAATCGACAGACTATCTAAAAAATGCGGCGAGGTCATTGCTCATGCTTTGCAATTTAAGAGAGGTAAGGCAAAGCGAAAACCTGCTGCACCATTCATTGCTGACTAACGCGCCCGATATTGCAGCCTGCAACGACTGATTAGTTCCAAAGCGAGCGGCGCTTACTCACGGGGCACCGCCATGTTTCCCCGTATCCCTACCGAGCCAGTCACGTGATTTATAAATCTCTCCTAGGTACTGCGGCTAACTCTAGCCGCGGTTAGCGCTTCGAGCAAACGGGCCGAGGACCACAAGTCTCGTCGTAGAGTAACGTAAGGAGTTGAGCTCGGTTCAACTTTTCACACAGCACCGTTTTCTTAGGTTATGTCTAATTCGCCGAAACATTCGTGTCTCGAATGTCGCGTTCCAGGCTATCTCCCTGGAATTGGTAGCCACGCTTAATACGAAGCACCGATTACCCGGCAGGGCCGGCCCTAGGGGTGGGCGACCTAAGCTGTCGCTCAGGCCGCCATCAATAGGGGGGCGCCACCGAGCCCCCTTTCGAAATTATTTTAGCTTTCTGATTTATCTGAACAGAGCGCCCATCGTTTTCGGAATCCGGTTATCGTCTGACGAAACGCTCGTGTTGGGCCATTCCTCACATGTTTACTAACAACATGATGTCGTACCCAGTAGATAGGGACGTATAGAGAAAAGGTGTCGGGGGGGGGGGGGGGGGGGCGCCAAGTTGTCTTAGGGCGCTTGGTGAAATAAGGCCAAGCCTGTTTCCGGTGACTCTTCGTTACCCAACGTAAGAAAACGGTTCTGTGGGAGCGAGCCTTAAGTCTGAAACCTGCGGATTTAAGTGTCAAGAACCATGCTTAGATAGGCTTGTAGATCGTTGTCGTCGTTTGTCAACAGCCCAACAAAATTTCCTAAGGAACCAGAAGTGCCCAAAGTCCACTCACCAATAGTTTCGGTTTCGACCCCACTCTATTAGAGTTCACATTTCTGTAGCCGGCTATGGTGGCCGGTGTCTGATAGCACTTTGAAATTAATCGTAGGAAGAGCAGACAATTTCCGAGCTCCTTCTACTGTTATACGTTGCGTGGGAAACCTTTGTTTTCTGATGGAAACCTGCATCATCTTATGCCCATCTCGCTGTTGAAACATTTGGTGCTCGAGATCTTAATTCAACTTGATCTTTTTTTTATTTGCGAAGACATGTGATTGCTCCATCAACCACTAGATATTTCTTTAAAACTTTTTTTTGTGTTAAAAATTAGTTTTTTTTTAAATTTTGTTTAGTTTAATTGGCTTGAATTACAGGACGTGCTTTGCGACTCAGTAAAACAGGTTGTTTTCAGATATTGAAGATTACGTACAGCCGAGCAACAATACACCAGTGACGTAGTTAGAGCGATGTTTCATGGAATAAACCTTTTTTTTTATATGTACCTGAACACTAGCTCCACCTGCGCTTTACGCGACGCGTGACCAAGACTTTCGTAACTTTGTGGACCGTGCAGCTGTTGCGCGGCTGGCTGGTGCGGACGGTATTCCACGTGTAGCCGCGGTGTCGGGTGAGTCGGATGAATCGTTCCCACTTTCAATAAATACTAAGAATTAATTTCGCATACCTCGGCACTAAGTTTTGACGTAGGTGCAGCTGAAGCAGTCTTGCCTCTTCTCGAGTATAAAGATGCAAATGAGACTTTTTATGGCTAGCCAACATCCAAGCCTTCCTCGTGTCGAAGTTTCGCGTGTCGCGCTTCATTTGACAAACTAAAGGCTTAGCACATGTCGGTTTTAGAAAGTATTTTTTCAGTAAAACTTCTGGGGAGAGTTCGCTTTCGCGAATAAAACGCACCACCAGGCGCCCATTACGTAGCATGTGAAACTGATTTTAAAGCGGAGCTGTTAAAGGCTAGTTTCCCCAGAATCGTGTCCCGTACCAAACAAATGTCGACACAACACTTTGGTTGCCGCTGTCGCTCATAGATGGCGGTAGCTGTCTAGAGTATTGTGTTTGCCGGTTGTCTCGCTTGCCGCCGTATCTCATAGATCGCGGCAACCTTTCCAGCCTTTCCACTCTGGCTTGCCGACTTGCGGACGGCCATTACTTCATTCCCACCATAGTACAGCTTCTCTGGTCTTCCTTCTTCGCCAGAGTGGGAAGGCTAAGAGTTTTTTGTTGTTTATTTAAAGTTGCGACGATCAATCTGGCTCAAGCACCCGGCCACTCGTCTGAAAAGAACGCGGGGTCTGAGCGAACGGAAAATTGAACACGCGTGTTTAACCCCGCTGCAATGCATGCAGATTTAGCTAAGCAGCATTTTTTTCACATTTTTCTTGAAGCGTCGATTGATGGCGATTAGTTAATTTGTTGTAGAAAAAACACCGGCCCCTGTAGTTTGATGGAATGTGTTATATTCTATTTTCTTATTTACAGATGCAGTGGAACAGTTTCATGTTTTTTTTTGCGTTTTCGCTTTCGGTTGCTTGCTTGCGGCTGCGATGTACCGTCGGCACGGGCGTGCCAATAAACCTGACGACCGCGTCACGCCGACACGATCAATATTCTTAAAAACAAAAGGGAGGAAACGGTCCTGGGCAAAGGTCTAAGCGCTGGCACTCATGGACGGAGTTATGTGACGGGCATTGTGATCTTAGCCTAGGAGTCAAATTTAAGCACAAGGAAAAAACATTTGAATTTGATGTCAGAAAAACAGGCCGTATCGGGTGCTTCAGGGTCCGATGAAAACCAAGCTCCAGCCAAGAAATAAGGAACTGGCGGTAGTTTCTAATCGTTCCTTGGCGCACTGAATCTTGCAAAGACAACAAACGACAACCAAAACCCCTCTTCGGCAGTTCCGTGGAATCATTGGGCCAGTGAATGCAGTGAAGAGCCACAAAATCTTTAAATGTTGGTGACCCCCTACATGTCTACCCTGCTCGACTCGGATCTAGAAATTACAATGAACGCCAAGGAAATCACTTCCCTGGCAGTTCCGTAGAATCTTAGGGCCAATGAACACTCTCAAGTGCCGCTAAACTTCAATGTTGGATCGCCGCCTGTCTACCCTGGTCGCCTCTGACCAAGAAAAAACAAGGTACGCCAAGGAAATCCCTTCCCTAGCAGTTCTGTGCAATTACGTTGCCGGGAAATACAGTGAGACGGCCGGCTGGCAGTTAACTAAATTCCCTGGGTGGACCCGGTCAAATCTACTAAGGCCAAGGCCCAATCCTGGCCCAAACCAGCCCAAGCAAGTGCGCTACCTGGGATGGTACTTCTGGTGGCACACTCTTTGCAAGCCGGTAGAGCCTGCTTACGTCAACACTGTAATAAAGCATAAAAGCTACACGGACAACCAAGTCTGAGATTTAACGAGGGCCTTCGGGTGTACAATATTACATCTTGGAGGAGGCATGTTTGTTTACAAGTACAGTCGAAGCATTTTAACAGATCCTGCACTCCTTCGTTCTTTTGGCATTCACATGGAGAACTGGTGGTTAAAAGTTTCATCAACATTTCAAGCAGCGGTGTTAAAAACCAACGACCAGTTCTGGATGTTCACTTTTCCCCTCGTGTCCTCCTCTCCACCCCTTCTACCCTCTCCACCGTTGCCTTTTTCCTCCTCACTAGGGTGAGGAGGACCTACTTCATTGCAGAATCTTGCACACTAGTAACGGGTCCGTTAAGGTGACCTGCTGCTATGGCAAATCGTTGTTCCATTTTTTTCTATACACCGAAAGTTTTCTGGACGTCAAAGACTGAGTACCACCTGGTGGCGTTTTCCATTAAGAGGTCTATCGTGCAAATGTTTTAGGTGATAACTAGGGCTCCATGTTTTCGGAGTTTATTGCCTCGTCAAGTTCGGAGGAGTTTTCCGGAGTTTAATTTTTGCCGAAAATTCGGGCTTATCGAAGTTTATATTTTTTTATTTCCAATTTTCCGAAATTCCGGAGTTTAATTTTGCAGTGTTTCTATCAAAAATAAATAAATAAATAGTAACGAATGTGAAACGTATGCCGATGAAAAATAAAACGCGCACGCAGCAGTGTGAAATATCTTTAGTTGAATTTGGCGCCGGTGCCATTGCCATTTGCAATACTAATTTATCCACGACAAAAGTCAAACACGGGAACGCGACAGAACAGCACACGACAAAACAGCACGGCGTCAAAAGAGCACGACGACAAAACAGCACAGCGTCAAAACGGCACAGCGACAGAAGAGCACGCGCCAAAACAGCACGGCGTCAAAATAGCACGCGACAAAACAGCACAGCGTCAAAACGGCACAGCGACAGAAGAGCACGTGCCAAAACAGCACGGCGTCAAAATAGCACGCGACAAAACAGCACAGCGTCAAAACGGCACAGCGACAGAAGAGCACGTGCCAAAACAGCACGGCGTCAAAATAGCACGCGACAAAACAGCACAGCGTCAAAACGGCACAGCGACAGAAGAGCACGTGCCAAAACAGCACGGCGTCAAAAGAGCACGACGACAAAACAGCACAGCGTCAAAACGGCACAGCGACAGAAGAGCACGTGCCAAAACAGCACGGCGTCAAAATAGCACGCGACAAAACAGCACAGCGTCAAAACGGCACAGCGACAGAAGAGCACGTGCCAAAACAGCACGGCGTCAAAATAGCACGCGACAAAACAGCACAGCGTCAAAACGGCACAGCGACAGAAGAGCACGTGCCAAAACAGCACGGCGTCAAAAGAGCACGACGACAAAACAGCACAGCGTCAAAACGGCACAGCGACAGAAGAGCACGTGCCAAAACAGCACGGCGTCAAAAGAGCACGACGACAAAACAGCACAGCGTCAAAACGGCACAGCGACAGAAGAGCACGTGCCAAAACAGCACGGCGTCAAAATAGCACGCGACAAAACAGCACAGCGTCAAAACGGCACAGCGACAGAAGAGCACGTGCCAAAACAGCACGGCGTCAAAAGAGCACGACGACAAAACAGCACAGCGTCAAAACGGCACAGCGACAGAAGAGCACGTGCCAAAACAGCACGGCGTCAAAAAGAGCACGACGACAAAACAGCACAGCGTCAAAACGGCACAGCGACAGAAGAGCACGTGCCAAAACAGCACGGCGTCAAAATAGCACGCGACAAAACAGCACAGCGTCAAAACGGCACAGCGACAGAAGAGCACGTGCCAAAACAGCACGGCGTCAAAAGAGCACGACGACAAAACAGCACAGCGTCAAAACAGCACAGCGACAGAAGAGCACGTGCCAAAACAGCACGGCGTCAAAAGAGCACGAGCGACAAAACAGCACAGCGTCAAAACGGCACAGCGACAGAAGAGCACGTGCCAAAACAGCACGGCGTCAAAATAGCACGCGACAAAACAGCACAGCGTCAAAACGGCACAGCGACAGAAGAGCACGTGCCAAAACAGCACGGCGTCAAAAGAGCACGACGACAAAACAGCACAGCGTCAAAACAGCACAGCGACAGAAGAGCACGTGCCAAAACAGCACGGCGTCAAAAGAGCACGAGCGACAAAACAGCACAGCGTCAAAACGGCACAGCGACAGAAGAGGCACGTGCCAAAACAGCACGCGCGTCAAAATAGCACGCGACAAAACAGCACAGCGTCAAAACGGCACAGCGACAGAAGAGCACGTGCCAAAACAGCACGGCGTCAAAAGAGCACGACGACAAAACAGCACAGCGTCAAAACGGCACAGCGACAGAAGAGCACGTGCCAAAACAGCACGGCGTCAAAATAGCACGCGACAAAACAGCACAGCGTCAAAACGGCACAGCGACAGAAGAGCACGTGCCAAAACAGCACGGCGTCAAAATAGCACGCGACAAAACAGCACAGCGTCAAAACGGCACAGCGACAGAAGAGCACGTGCCAAAACAGCACGGCGTCAAAATAGCACGCGACAAAACAGCACAGCGTCAAAACGGCACAGCGACAGAAGAGCACGTGCCAAAACAGCACGGCGTCAAAATAGCACAGCGACAAAACAGCACAGCGTCAAAACGGCACAGCGACAGAAGAGCACGTGCCAAAACAGCACGGCGTCAAAATAGCACGCGACAAAACAGCACAGCGTCAAAACGGCACAGCGACAGAAGAGCACGTGCCAAAACAGCACGGCGTCAAAAGAGCACGACGACAAAACAGCACAGCGTCAAAACAGCACAGCGACAGAAGAGCACGTGCCAAAACAGCACGGCGTCAAAAGAGCACGAGCGACAAAACAGCACAGCGTCAAAACGGCACAGCGACAGAAGAGCACGTGCCAAAACAGCACGGCGTCAAAATAGCACAGCGACAAAACAGCACAGCGTCAAAACGGCACAGCGACAGAAAGAGCACGTGCCAAAACAGCACGGCGTCAAAATAGCACAGCGACAAAACAGCACAGCGTCAAAACGGCACAGCGACAGAAGAGCGCGCGCCAAAACAGCACGGCGTCAAAAGAGCACAGCGACAAAACAGCACAGCGTCAAAACGGCACAGCGACAGAAGAGCGCGCGCCAAAACAGCACGGCGTCAAAAGAGCACAGCGACAAAACAGCACAGCGTCAAAACGGCACAGCGACAGAAGAGCACGCGCCAAAACAGCACGGCGTCAAAAGAGCACAGCGACAAAACAGCACAGCGTCAAAACGGCACAGCGACAGAAGAGCACGTGCCAAAACAGCACGGCGTCAAAAGAGCACAGCGACAAAACAGCACAGCGTCAAAACGGCACAGCGACAGAACAGCACGCGCCAAAACAGCACGGCGTCAAAATAGCACAGCGACAAAACAGCACAGCGTCAAAACGGCACAGCGACAGAAGAGCACGCGCCAAAACAGCACGGCGTCAAAACAGCACAGCGACAAAACAGCACAGCGTCAAAACGGCACAGCGACAGAACAGCACGCGCCAAAACAGCACGGCGTCAAAATAGCACAGCGACAAAACAGCACAGCGTCAAAACGGCACAGCGACAGAAGAGCGCGCCAAAACAGCACGGCGTCAAAACAGCACAGCGACAAAACAGCACAGCGTCAAAACGGCACAACGACAGAAGAGCACGTGCCAAAACAGCACGGCGTCAAAATAGCACAGCGACAAAACAGCACAGCGTCAAAACGGCACAGCGACAGAAGAGCACGTGCCAAAACAGCACGGCGTCAAAATAGCACAGCGACAAAACAGCACAGCGTCAAAACGGCACAGCGACAGAACAGCACGCGACAAAACAGCACGCGACAAAACAGCACGCGTCAAAACAGCACAGCGTCAAAACAGCACAGCGTCAAAACAGCACGGCGACAAAACAGCAGGCGTCAAAATAGCACGCGACAAAACAGCACAGCGTCAAAACGGCACAGCGACAGAAGAGCACGTGCCAAAACAGCACGGCGTCAAAACAGCACAGTGACAAAACAGCACGCATGTAGCAGCTTCGAGCGCGCTCTTCACCTCTCTCTGCGCGAATATTTTCGAACCTCCTTAACCCTTTCATTTATTGTCGATAGGTTATAAAGAAATTTATTGCCTATTTCATTGCTATGTCAGTGTCCCGACTGGTGCTGCTGTGTGATTGTTAAAAACAAACGAAGTTAGCAGTAGTTACTACTACTTAACTACGCTGATGTCTGAAGAGATTGGGTAGTTAGAGGTGATATCTTCGCGTCAATGTTGGCCGCGTTGTCTGGTCTTTTTTTTTTTTTTTCTTAGAACCAGCGAAAGAGGAAAAGTTATTGGGAAAAAGAAATTTATAAGTTCAAGTTATGAACCGTCTGGTTTACGGCGGTCCAGTGAGGTTCCGTAGTACTCGTCGTTTCGTAATTACCACCTAAGCGTAAAACGTCCCCCCAAAAAAGCGGGAGATGCGCCGATTACAGATGCATTGATAGAACCGGGAAGATAAAGTAACTTTAATGTCGAGCGAATTCAAGGTGTACCATGGGCACCGATTCTGCGAGGTTCATTCGCCGTGAATAAAATGTCCCGGAAACACGCGGCTGCAGCTTGCAGGCGAGAAATTGTTTTGAGTTAAATTCACAGATTATTGCCGACGAAGGCCTCGATCGAGTGGAAACCGGTGAAGCAGAAACATGCCACAGCCTCAATGCTGTTGCCGTACAGCATGGGCTAAGCACACCGTTGCCGCACACATTTCTGTTTTTTTTTCTTTTAACAACTAACAACAGCACATTGCCGTGCGATTGATTCATTTATTGTAGACGACATCACCAGCAAACTTGCGCGTCAATATTAGCAGAACTGCTCGAGAAATAGCCAGAATACGCACCAGCGGGGGCTTCGGTACTGCCCAGGGAGCCTTTATCTGCGCATCAAGTATACTCCCCACTCCCAACTTGCTCCCATGAGAACGGATTCGACAAATTGGCCGTCGACGAGTTGACCTTCGAGGAATTGGCCTAGACCATCCATTCCTTTACAGTGCCTACTTTGAGACATGTATTTTTTAACTCCATCGCTATATTTAGGGTTCTGCGCTTTCGGCTTAAACCAATAAAACCGGTAAAAGTATGACGAAATCTTTCTTACAAATTCGATTTTAACTGAAAAAGGTCAGTATTTTCGAGGGCGTTTGGAGGGGTGGGTGGGGGAATGCGCCTCATTACTGACCGTATGACCACTTCCTTTCGCAATTTTCAGCTTGTCTCCGAGATCGGTTCAACTTTCAACAAAAGTTGAACCGACGCAATGGTCTTCAGGACCAAATCTGGGTTTTTCACCTGATAGGGATTTGTGTGCCGAATTCTTTGTTCAAAGAAGAGAGTCTAATCGTGAACTGAACAATGAAATTAAAGGGCATCCGTAAATGCCGCACATTTTTTAACACCCGTAGCTTCCGTCTATACTAGAGGAGGGCATAAATACGATTGCTTTATTGTCGTTTGTTGGTCTGAGCGAATTAACCACCTCTCGCAGTCGTGAAAATGGGGGAAAGACGCACTGAGTACAATGCTTGCAAATTTTTGAATTTTGATATTTGCCTCTTTGACCGAAGTGGTAGTAAAGCTCATGTTCGTCCTGTGTACAAATACGAGCCCACGACGATAATGTCAGATCACGATAGGGCCCCAGTGCGTCTTGCAGAACAGGTCGCGTCGGCTGCCACAGACAGCAACAAATAAGAAATCCAGTACCTGGTTTACTCACTATTCATTTTAAACAATCGCCTTTAAATATTGCATTTTCGTCAGTATACTGGTTTTCGTCAATAAACCGAAAAGAACCGAAAAGTTTATGAGTTTACAAATATTCTCAGCAATAAACCGAAAACTTAATGCTTGGAATAAAAACCGAAAAATGTACGCTGAATTTCAAAATAATTAAAACCCGAAAACGCCAAACCCTAGCTATATTGTCAATGTCCTGTTTTGACGCTGTGCTGTTCTGACGCTGTGCTGTTTTGAGCGCTGTGCTGTTTTGACGCCGTGCTGTTTTGGCACGTGCTCTTCTGTCGCTGTGCCGTTTTGACGCTGTGCTGTTTTGTCGCGTGCTATTTTGACGCGTGCTGTTTTGTCGTCGTGCTGTTTTGACGCTGTGCTGTTTTGACGCGTGCTGTTTTGACCGTGCTGTTTTGTCGCGTGCTGTTTTGTCGTGTGCTGTTCTGTCATGGTGCCGTCAAACACAAGTGGCGCCTCGATAAACACTGATACCTTAAAATCAATAAACTCCCGGAGGTAGTCGCTAGGAAGCTCGGAGTGATATCATCCTATTCCATCAATCCAGCCCGCGGCCGCGCGAGGTGGAGTCGTTAAGGAGGTAATAGAGAGTTTGAACTGCACCTCTTCCCAATTTTATACAATCCCTATGGTCCATAGCTTTCACTGTTACTAAAACGTAACCTTTCCTTTCTCTAAATCACAAATCGCATGGCCCAAACTGGAAACCAAAAGAGTGGCTTTTGCCGTGACCCGAATGTACAACGAACGACCTGTTGCCACGAATCAACCAACCTTGAAGAGACAAGCGGCAAGAACCCTTTTGACAACGGTCCGAGATTTTAAAGATAATTATGGTGGAATTTTCCGAGGACCAATAACTCTGTGCTAATCAAACAGTAAAAAAAAATAAGTATTTTACTTTTTTTTTCTTTGTTCGGGGGGGGGGGGGGGAAGTGGCATTGACACATAAATATTCGAAGTTTATCGGATAATTCCGAATTGACCAAAATTTTACCGGCGGGTGTTTTTCGGAGTTTTTCGGATTTATTCGAAAACACGGAGCCCTAGTGATAACATAGCTTCGCTGTCCAACCACCTTCACAGCGTGGATAGCAGCCGTTTTTTTCATTTCTATGAACTCGTCTCGATTTTAGAGAACTACCCGGTCCTTTTTCCGCTTGGTCTGCATTAGTAAAAAGTTTCTTTTAAATATTTTCGTTTAATAAAGACACATTCTCTTCCAACTTTACAAGAGTGGGTGTTTTTTTTTTTCTCCAAACACGCTATTGCCTTTTTGTGGGCGGGAGCACTGGCGAAGGTTTATTCTTGCCAGATGCTCCTAAACCCCTTCATGCATTCACAGGTACTTCCGTCGCCAGTGCAGAAACCGTAATCATGTCCGTTATCTTGGCAATAGTCGGCACACTCTGACCAATCTTCAGGACAACCGTGATCCGATCGGCCTGAAATAGAAGAAAACAGAGTCTATAAGATTCAAGTTTAGCCAATCAGTTTGTCAACTTGTGAAACACTAGAACACTAAGTCCAGACGTTCCAAATGCACCCTACGAAACCTTTGCATTATCTTATTTTTTAGTTAGCTGTGGCTAGGGCTAGGCAGAGAAGCAGCGTTGTATTGCTCTCTAGGGGAAAAGTAGACGTTAAGACATATTGGCGGATTGAGCATTTCATTGCGATCAGTTGAGACTTCAATACAAGACGATGGCGCCGCGGTGCGACTTCTAGTTAAACTACCATGTGTACTCTCACAATCAACATCAATCTGCAAACCGCTCCCTGTGGCCCGCGGTATGTTGCCTTGGCCGGCGTTACTCCGCAACATAAAGGATGCAGCGACCGTAGGATGCAATGCCTAAACATTCAAAGCAAATCGAATAAAATACTTTTCATAAAATGGTTTACATAATCATAGCGAGGAGAAAAAAAACATTCGAAAACAGAGATGGACCTAGGTGCTCGGCGACCTAAGTAAGAGATTAACGATAGCACAAGCGACTGGAATAAAGGCCCATACGCACAGTTTTGTATGAGCGCGATGCCTTCTGCAGCGAAAAGCGGACGCGTAGCGTTGCTAAGTGCGCGTGAGCCAAGCTTGTACACACGGTTGCGTCGACACGCAGTCGACCGCAGTCAAGAGCCACCAAGAACGCACTATCGTCGCTAGCGGCTCACCCATAGTAAGCGAAATCCACGGCAACATGGCGGCGCTTGGTGACAGCGTCGAAGTTGTCAATCTCGGAATGATTCACTGGCTTTACCGACATTCTGTCCGGCTTCAAACATTGCAGCCTTGAAAAAACTTAATCCTTTGAAAAAAGCAAGTTCCGCGAACGGAGAAATCGGATACTTATCGTCGAGTGGCGCGAGCGAGCGCTTTACCCTCCTCTCCTTTCTCCGCTTCTGATTGGTCTACAGCAATGCGCTGTCCCTGCTGCCGCTTCCAAACCTTAACCGGTCTCTACTCCCCTGCTTCGTGATGGTAGGCGTTGCGCGACGGCATTTGGGACCGGGCAGTTGTCCGGTACTTGGCGTACGGCAGGGAGTCAGGCCAACACAGGACCGCATTCAGGAACGGTGGGAGCCAGGTGTCTCGAAACATATAGTATGTTCATTCCACATTTTGTACCAGACGTCGTTCAACATCTCGGAGAGCACACCACTAATGAGCTCGCGGCTTTTGATGTGGAGTTCATCTTTCTCCCTGGCGTCTAGTTGGGGACTCCGCGAAGAGGTGAGAAGGAAGGGAACTAGCTTGGGGGGGGGGGTGCCGTCGAACGATCTAACGTTCGGCTCTGCATTACTCCTCTCCTAAGTTTACAGTTGCTCTGCACTTCATGTTGAGGAGGTAGGCTAATGTGAAGCGGCAGTGAACAATCGGCCATGACCGAGTGCTTATTCTCTGCCAGAATGTAGCGCTACAGTTTTCATAATTCATATTTGGCGCAGAACTTTTTTAAGAGACATGTTCTACTGTGGGAACGGCTCACGTTCAGGACGACAAAAAATTCAGTTTGGTTGTACAGTTGACTTCGACATACAAAGATAGAAGAGGAGGGCGACATCTATTTGAAAGCCTTAATATATGCAACACAAACAGAGGAGGGAGACCAGAGTTTTCTGATTATGACTCTTGTTCCTTTTTTGTCCAGTCAATGGTTCCGATGACCCACAAGAACATTTTACCTTAAGAGCGCAGCCCTTAGGCGCCCGTTTCTTGGTTGAGCGGCGTCGGAGTTGGCGTTAACGTCGGCGTAGCCGCACGTTGCATTATGGGACATTTCCCATAATGAAATCCCACGTGACGTTGCGTGTGACGTCACGAGGATAAAATTTGTCACGCTAAATTTGGCGGGAATATTTTTCGCTTAATTTCGCGGGAAATGTTTCCGCTTAATTTAGTGGGGAAATTGATGTCACGTGACCTCAACATCAATTCAGTTTCCGCGCTATATTTAGCGGGAAAAGATTCGCTATATTTCCCCGCTAAATTTAGGGGTGGAAATTTTCGCTAAATACCTCCTTTCGTACCTCTCCTCCCCTCCTCAAGAGCTGTTTATTTGTTTACTTTGAATAAAGTTCGAGAATTTGTTAAAAAACCTAGGACTGGGTGTGAGAAAACCTCGAAACAAACAATAGCGGAAGAGACAGGGAAAGAAGTCAATCAGGCAACGTCTCAAAGTTTCCTTGTATACTGGTTATCCCGGGGACTTAGTTGCCTACTACTGGTGTTGAAAAGATAAAGCGGCGTATGTTGAAGTTTATCTACAAGACAAAAGGGGCACCGGCACGAACGTTAACGACAACTCGAAATCACCAAAAGTAGGAGATACAGGAAAAGAAGTCAGTCAAAAACGCCCAAAACATAATTTACGTCGTCAGACTTACTTCGTTCCCTGTCTCTTCTACTTTTGTTTCTTACGAGGGTTTCTTTAGAACCCCGTCTCACGTGTTTTAAGATAATGGTGAACTTACACCAGGCTCGCCTGCGCCTTGACAGTGTTTTAGATAAAGTGTTGTTTTTTTCTTATACATTCACAAAACAAACCTACTACATAGCTTCGCTTTCGTGGTTAAATAAAATGTTGCGGCGCGCGAAATGTATTTCTTTTAACTCTTTGAAGTGGCCAGTTGCTTACCCATGGAGCAGCAAAGCAAAAGTATGGAAATGAACAAGGAAATACATCATCTCTCAGATTTCTTCGGCTGGGTTCCTGAAAGCAACATGAGTAACGGAAGTCAACAAACGGTACAACCACACAGATTTTTTTAGGCCTCCGTAACAGTAGTTTCATTCGTTTTCTGGAACAAGCGTTCCAGAACGATGTCAACGGCGAGGTCACCAGTCTTAAGTTTAACAGCGCGCGAACAATGAGACAGCTTCAAAGAAGCACCTAGCGTTGCTCACTTCCCGAGCCTAAACTGTTTCTCAAGATACATTCCCTCTAGCAGAGAAAGTATTATGCGCGTTTGTATATGCATAATTTACTTCAATATGCAGCGATCCAACATAGCCTTTACGAAGATAATTGGGAAATGCATATTATTTTGTGTTTTCGGTATATTCTGATAAATTTATAAAAGTAACCTCCAAGCGGTTTTAGAAATTACAAAGAAACGAAAATCACAAATGAACTCGTCCTCACAAAAAAAAAGAGAAAAAAAAGACAATTTTTGCGGAATATCTTTTTTTTTCAATTTTGACGAAAAAACTATTGTGCTGGCTCCATATCCACAAGAATAAACGGAATCCTTGCTTTTGAAAAAGAAAAAACATTTTTGTCTTTGCGAAAAAAATTGGTAAGGAGCCTCTAGTCACCTGCGCGTTTTGCGTTTCGCGCGGTATTGACATTTCGGGCGGCTTCCTCAAAATAACTGTTTTGGCTACGGGTCTAGAAATGTTTATTGACAAATTAGGCACAGGAAGACTTCAGAAAAAGTATTAATCACTGAGTAATAGGGACGTTATTTTGAGAGAAAAAAATCGCAAACACGGCACATTGCGCAATAATGCTCTGGATTAAAGATTTGTTTTCTCTGTATCTATAAAAGCTAAGGTCTTCAAACATTGCCAGTGTGTCGCCGCGATGGTGCCGCGATGGTTGCCGCGATGAACACTAAACTGCCGAACGTAAAACTAATCCACCTCCTGAAAGCTGATGTCAAAGCGTTCAGAGATGTGAAAGCAAAGAAGTGGGACTCTGTTTCCGTTGTGCGTGAATTTCAGCCCAGTCACTTGTGGCAGTGTACGCGGTCCGACACGTTGCAGCCATAGTTGTTTTACCAGGAACAGTAGATTCAGAAAATATATTTCTTTGAAAGTAAAGTCCCCTATGGCTGCGAAAAGCAGATCGAGGTCGCGAGCTTGCGGTGCCACAGAGAAGAAACGAACAGTGATCGCTACAGGCAAAACGGGAAAAAATATTCTTCCTCGGAGTGTCAGGAGTGCGCCGTGACCGACTCAGGTCAGCGTCTGGCAAAAATAGCACGCGACAAGCGCCGAATGTACCCACAGGATCTTGATTCATTAAACTTGTTTCAATTGTACCACTTTAAACATGTGTTCTTTCTTAAAACTATTTAAACCTGGTCGTCAGCAGCGAGCCTCCCTACGAAGGGTAGGCTCCGAACTTCACTGATCCGAGAAATCTGTATTTAAATTGTTGACATGTGCTTTAAACTGACCTATAATCTTTTGTATAAATTTTTATTTTTAACGAACTCCTGTCACAGTGCTTTCTATTCACAAACTTTCTAAATTTTTCGATCCCTTTCTTGCCCTCGTTTGAAATCGGCAACGTCCTATCTTTCTCTACTCCCGTTACGGCAGTTCTGTATATTTAGAACTCTGCAAAATAAAAAAAAATGAATAAAAATTTTGCACAGCACCTTTGTACGGCCCGATAGAACAGATTTTGAGCCTTGATCTGTGAAAAGTAGAAGCAAAATTATGATGGCATTCATTTTAAACTGATTTTCAAATTATTGCAAAATCGGTAACCTGTCTACGTTTCAGTGTATATTTTTAGAATGGTTATTGTTTCTAATTCCAATAACAATTTTGGCGAATGTAGAGCAAACGCGTCCATATCTTGTTACAAAATTTCAATTTCCAGTCTTTTAATATCCGGATTCATAAAGCTGTGAATTGATTCGTAGTCAAAAATGCATGTTTACCTCCTTTATGTTTTGTAGTCTCCGCGCAAAAAAAAAAAATAATATTAAACCTAAGGCGACAAAAGTTTCTCTTTTATAAATATCCAGAAGGACGGTTTCACGCAAGTCGCAAAAACGTGCGCGTATGCCGACAGCGACTTTGTTATTTTGTTCCTCAAGGGAAATCTTATTCGCAGCAAAAAAAGTTCCAATATGTTTTTACTCTTGCACAACAAGTAAAATTTTACCTTTTGGTAAATATGAAAAAAAATGTCAACCGGACATTGTCGTTCGATCCTATCTGAAACGCCCAACACAGACAATCTCAATCAATAGGAAATCTTTTTTTTTTTAAGTATCTATTTTCTACGCGTTGTGCGGCCCTCCACGGCGGCGGCGCAGGTTCAGGTTGTGCTGCGCCCTACCTCCTATATCATGTTACCGCCAAGGTTGTGGGCTGATATGTTTGCAAAGCCGCTTCTGTTGCAACCTTTGCGTCGCGTAGACGGAGACGCTATACGCTGGCCGTTGAAACAGGTACCGCGAAGCATGTTACAGGGTGGCGCACCACGATCGCTCCGGCCCATCGACATCTATGGGTCGGTTTTACAAAAATGTATTTAGAATTTCCCCTTTGAATCTACAGTCCACCTTTGTGCTGTCCCTTTGTCTTTTTCATGACCGCCATGTAGCATCTTTACACTTTTTAATAATAATGAAATTTGCGAAAAATGGGTATGTGCAGGCCCCATTCATGTCAACAGCGTTAGCGTCAACTTGGCCATATTTAACGCTTGTATAACTTGAAAGCCACACAAATATTGCATTATGTTTTCCCAGATTCTGTCAGCACATATTATAGATGTTAATTTCGGACAGTTTAAAGAAAATTAAAGAAGGCCTTTTTCGAATGATTTTCAAAATAATGCATTGCCCTACTGAAAAAAACCATTTGAGATTCAAACGGGTCGACCCGCTTGAATCAAACGGGTGGCAAACCGGTCGATCCGTTCGGATCAAACGTGATTATGGGATACGGGTAGCCGTTTGATACGGTAGCCGTTTGATACGGTAGCCGTTTGATACGGGTGCTCGTTTGATACGGGTGACCGGTCGACCTGACACGTGACCACACATTTGAACGCGCCATTCGGAAAGGCAAATTATTCGCTAGCCCTAAATGGGTATCGTCTGGAAGGTTGGTTACCTTAAACTTATTTAAGACGTCCCGAAACTCATAAACCTATTTATAACATGCAGGAAACACGTAAAAAAATGTGCTCCCGAAGGTGCTTGAAAATGGGCAGGAAAACAGACACAAAATATTGTTTTCGATTCTCCTAGAAGTTTATTACAACCTATTCCGTAAACAAGTACAAACGTGCAAGCGGTCTGTGAAATGTGAAGAGGCACTCTAAGCTTTTATACAACTGAAAAGATTGCAAAGCAAAAAAGAACCGAGGTAATTCTAGACTATAATGGTAGACTTTCGGCAAAATTATTCTCCCGGCTGCCGCGAGAATTGACGCTGCATAATTCTATAAATAATCTGGAAGAGTACGCGTAGAAGAACGGTCAATCGTTGTAAACAAGTAGGTTGCAGTGCACTTACCATAATTATAGCGGACTTGAAAGATGTAATCCGATATATATGTCAACAGGGTCAAAGCAGGACAACCACACAAACACCAAAACGAGAAGGAAGGCTCCTTGAAGTTTCAACACGATGCGGCGCACACGCTGTCATTAGCCGAACCCAACCAAATTGCCAAAACTCCTGACTTCTTTAAAGAATCGCTTGTTGCCGATATACGTGTAGGACTTTTCGAACACTGATAGCTTTGGTGCACATCGAATACGTCGTCGAGAGACATCATAATAAGACCGCAGGGTTAGGCGACAGATCGAAGCAGGTAGGACGACTGGAGCGAAGTTCAAGCTGCAACTGACAAGTGACAACAAGCAGACGAAGAAAAAGCGGCGTTGCCGTCGAGGACCGGGGGATCGTGGATGAAGCTAGTTGCTGGAGGGCTGGATGCGTCGGTGGGGATGCAAAGGCGACCGAAAACTCGTTGGGTGAATGAGATTGACAAAACTTTACTTCGATAAAGAAAAGCAGAATCAAACAGTTACATCAAAGACGACATGTGTGAACAGATCACGCGCTGTAATAAACTGCCGCAAACGGCTTACAGACTGCAGGGCACGCCTCGGCGTCAGATGGTCCTACCGCGCACGGTAAAGAACGGCGACTACATTGTAGCCGCGAAGACGAAGACACTGTCGCGCACGACAGGTAACGCGGCGCATCGCGGGAGCTGAACGTAAGTGGGGTCGCTCACGAGCCCGTTTCAAAACTCAAAAATTTCTTCGTCCGGCCAGGGTCGAAAACAGTGTGCTCGAACCCGTACAGGCCAATCAGGGTTCGACTCTTGTCCCATTGGTTAGAGAAACCAACGCACATTTGACCATTCGGGTGAGAGGTCATGGCTCCGAGAGTGAACCATAAGCCAAGCCTTGGTTCTCAGAACCCGAGGATACAATACGACTTATGGCTTTCCTAGATGCCAGAGAAAATACACATTCGCGAACCACGGCGAGAGCCACCAAGACATGTCGGCTGAGGCACGTCTGTGCCACCACGAAATGGCGTTGGAAACAAAGTAAAAAGAAAGGCACGCCAGGCATATAGAGAATATATGGGGAGCGCCTTGTCCCCGGGTGTCACGGAAGAGTTCCGAGACACGACTCCGAACGTTTTGAAGCACTTTGTCTCCTAGCAAACGACCTGGCGACCGGTGACGGCTTCTTGTGTCGGCCGTGGGTTCCCCCGCAAACCTTTACGTCTAGCACTGCGTTTCAGGGTCAAGGGGTAGACGTACGCGGCACTCAGACGGCAGCCTCTCGTAAGCAAGTTAAGTGTTTTTACGTGCGTTCGAAAACCGGGGTTCCGCATAAAATGCAACGAAGAAGGCGACATACCCGTTGCCATTTCCCCGATACCGGAAAAAGCTCATAAACAAGCAGAATTCCGGCTCGTAACCGCGCGGGACACCCTTGAAACGCGACACTTGTCTCCCAAAGCGCCATCCCATTCCCGACCGAAGCGCCGTCAGGCGGATAAAAAAACAGTTAGGAGCTCTCAAAACAGCTGCCGAGGCCAGAGAATTTCAATCGCGGCATCCCGATAAGGAGTCCAAATAAAACGGCAACGTGCCTGTTTTTTTCCCCTGAAACTACAGTGGCCTAGAGAGTTGTAGTGGGCTCACCGGACGGCTCGGCCTGATGCATTTGATGTGGACGCAGCGGTGGCGCTGTAAACGTTTCCTCCTGAAACTTTCCAGTGCGGATTTGCCAGACCAGATCGGCTAGGCGGCTGTTATCAATCGCGGGCAGGGGGTGTACCAATCGCGGGCAGCGGGCAGGAGAAGTTTCAGGTGGAATCTACTGCTGGGCCTCCGGCGTTTTCGACATGAGCCGCTTCAGCGCAATACACGGGGGAGATAGGGCGGTGAACCCACTACCCAAATTCTAGGGTGACGTAGTGACAATAATAGCCAGTAATTGGGCCAAGAATCAGTCGTACTTGTATTTTCGTATTGTGCCTATTTTCTCCTTTTTATCATATGTATCGTAGGCAACCATGGCTCTATCGTCCCATATCCCACTGTCCCACGTCCTTACAACGTAAGTGCTTATTGCCACTCCACGTTTCTTTGGCTTAATCGCAAGTCACGACTCATTGATTCGTTGGAAG
>JAZHYW010012245.1:0-25701 GCA_037355805.1 Ixodes ricinus
GCTATCGATGTCAATTGGGTTTCGGTGAGATCAACTAGGATGACCAATTGTAAAAGATAAATCCAATTGGAATGACCAATTAGTGTAGCCAATGGTGATTGGGTTTCATTGAGGCCAACTGGGATGGCCAATTGCAAACTAAATTCAATGTGGGTTACCAATTGGTGCCATCATTGTCAATTGGGTTTCATTAAGATCAACTGGGATGACCAATTGTAAAAGATCAATCCAATTGAAATGACCAATTGGTGCAGCCAATGTCAATCGGGTTTCATTGAGGCCAACTGGGATGACCAATTGTAAAAATTAATCCAATTGAAATGAACAATTGGTAGAGTCAGTTTCAATTGAATTTCATTGTTTTCACATGGTAACAATCGAAACGTTGAATTGTACTCAATGAATATTTTTAACTGGGAGGCGATTGCAGAAAGTGGTTTTCAAGGCGCCACACGCGCACGCCCTCCCCGTATAAAAGATTCGAAGTAAATAACCAAAATGAAGCCTTGACGAAGGCGCGAGCAAGGTGCCATTTGTTTCAGGCATTTGCTTTCGAAAAGTTACAACTGCTGACGCCAGCACGTGCGGCGCGTGGAACACCATTCCCTCCATTCTCCTTGGTGCTTGGATAATTTAGCAATAGGTGTATTTAAGAGTGTTGCCCTTGGTGTTGGCATTTCATTTCACCCGAACACGCGATCGAGTAAACTACTGGAACTAGTGCTACGGAGGTTTCCCAAATCTTTGTTGCTGGAGCGTTTGTTGACTCTTCTGAGTGATTTGCCAGATTCAGCGGAGTTGAAATGTTCCCGATGAAGTAGACAAAAACCCCAGTCATATGGGCACGTTAAAGGCTTTCAGAATGAACTCTTTCGAAGAATCGGCGAATCAGCTCGGGACCCCGCGCAGTTTGGCGTGCGCTAAATTGCCGACACCATAAACGAGCTACTTTTGAAGGCCTTTAACATGCGCGTCGCTAGAGCGACGAAGAGAATAATCTTGCTTAATGAGAGAAACAGTAATGAACCTAGAGTACGAGGATGATCTAAATCGAGTGGCACTGCATCAAAACCATCTAACGCGATAGTTGGTTGTACATATTATATTGATAGCACGGTCGGCACTGTTTTGAACACATTCTAAATGATTAAATGTGCACGTCTGATTGTTGTTACAAAAAGATGAGGCTTATTGAAGTTTGGGACGGACATAAGCATCTAATCTTGTTGACGTAAATGTGTTTAGGCGGCTCTTAACTTTCTTTTCAGCTAATCGAGTGTGCGTGCTGATTCCGCGGTAATAGTATTAATATGAGTAAACCTGGAGGGTTTGGAGGTAGTTGTACGCTGAAGTATTTGCAGGAAAATGCAGTAGCGAGATGGATATTAAAAAAAATACAAAAATAATAAAACCGGTGAATGAAACCAGATTACACTAAAAACATTGTTAGTGGCATTTGCCAGTTTTTACAGTCGACAAATGCCCTGTTAATATCACTCTGAAGAATTTCATGGTCGTTTGACACGGTCATCTATTTGGATAACTCAACATTTTCAGGAAAAAGTCTCATGGTAGATGGCATATTGGTCAAGATATCGTTAATGCCAATAAGAAAGAGAGGAGGAAAAAAACTGTACACCTTGGGACTCCGTCGGTTTAATCGGTAGTGGAAGATTGTAAGTCATTCATCGCGTTAAATTGCTATCTAATACCTAAAAAAATACGGGTCCAACAAGCAGGTAAACCATCAAAGCTAAACGCAGAAAGTTTCAATATCAGGCGACAATAGGGAGCGCGAGAAAACGGCTTTGGATATGTGCAAGAACAAAACGTCAGTTTGGAAAGAGTTGTGCTCATTTTTATTAATATATTCGGTGATTTTCATCAGCCGTGGTTCAGAAAAGAGCGGGGTAATAAATTCGTTTTAAAAATATGACCGCTCTTTGTGTTACTACTGGAGATTCATAGCGTTTTTCCATCTCGAAAGTTTGATGACACGCCAAAAACGTAGCAAGCATGGGTATTTATGTCAGAATTTTAAACGCATTATGCACGTAAGGGCGCGTCTGGCAGACGAAGTGGGAGTAGTTGTACATCCACACCTGGTCCTCCTCTATACTTCTTTAGTGTGGGCTGAATTTTAGTCACGCGCTTGTTTTTCTCAGAAGTAAACCTGCCGCCCGAAGTCCCGTGACGGCGTTTGAATTCAAGGGACAGAGACACTTAGGACGTGTCTCACACACATCCAAAACTTTCTAAGATAAATAACTCCAGAAACTTTAACACTTCCGGTACCGCCATTCGGAACTGATATTATTTCAAAGCACATTGAACACGCCACATACATAAAATGCTTCCACACTGTGCCCGCCAAAGCACGCCTCGGACGCTACACCCAACGATTGCACACTAGCTCCATCTTGGTAAGATTAATGCTCCTACGCCGATAGATTACTCCTCTAAGAAAATAATTCTCCGCCAAAAATATATGCAATACACCTCGCACGAGAGAAACTGTTGGTGTACTTGGGCAAGCAGAGCGAAATACGGTAGCGTTTTTACCTCGCACTTTTACTGCGAACGCATTAACTGTCGCATGGATCGAAGGCGACAGTGTCGGTAACCGCGAAAAACGGCGCTTAAATTTCCATTTTACAATTTGCTGAGCGACATGGCACCTAAAATCCCATTGGTTGCGACGCGTCATATCAGATGCCTCGTCACGGAAGCCGGCGGGTCCGCTCACGGTCAAAGCTGACGCGCTTCAGAAATAAAACAGAAAGAAAAGCACAGGATCCCAATGCCTTGTCACGGAAGCCGTCGAGAAGCCAGGAAAGATAGCCGCGCCTGCGCGGTGGGGGAGTGTGATGTCAACGCCGGAGCGCCGTGTCCAATATGATGACGTGGCGCGCTGCTTGTACGAATGCACTGCTTGTAGGAATGCTTTCGCATTCGTACACATAATCAGTTTTAAGTGTCTCGGCCGAATTTGTTTGGCTGTGTGTTGTCTGTAGCGATATTCGCGGTCCGCTAACTCGGTTTCGGGTGGTTTTCTTACACTGTACTACTCAAACAAGAAATCTTCCCTTTGGGGAAATTATGCATCTGCTCGGTGCTTTCGTTGTTTACTTTTCAACTAAATCGTCGGAGCCTTTATCTGGGTTTATTTGTATGCCGGTATTTCGGGGCACTTAGTTGAAGAGAAAAAGCCGCTTTTGTCGGGTTTTTCTATAAGAAAAAGTGCACCGTCACAGCATTTGCCACCTCCCGTGCGACGTTTGGCGATACATGAATATTTAGAAAACCTCCTGGTACCGATAAGAGAAAAAGACGACGAATTTTGTTCCCGTAGAGAGAGGCAGCCTTTCCGACAACACGGTCAGTGTTCCGGAATAGAAGAAAAAAATAATCATCTTACGCAAGCGCCGAAAAATAGACAGGGGCAATAAGTTAACGTAAACGCATGGCGCTTGGGTCAGTGTTAACGTCAACTTCTTGTCCCTCTCTATTTGATCGGCGCTTACCTACGATCATGACTCAACTGGCCCAAATTGCCTCGTTAACAGAATATTTTTTTCCCGCAAAGGTCGTGTTTTTTTTTTATTTCCTAAGGACGACTTCCTTCGGGGTTTTCGTTTCTTTGCAATTTTCTAAAAGCGGCTGAGAGGTTACTTTTCTGAATTTGCCGGTATATACCGAAAACACAAAACAATATGCATTTCATATTTATCTTCGAGAAAGCTATGTGGAATCACTGAATATTGAAGTAAATAATGCATATAGAAACGCGCATAATACTTGCCGTGCTAGAAGGAATGTAACGTGAGGAAGAGTTTAGACTCAAGAAGTGAGCAACGCTAGCTTCTTCTTCGAAGCTGTTTCACTGTTCGCGGGGTCAAATTTAAGACTGCAGCTTGGCGTTGACATTATTCCGGAACACTTGTTCGAGTAAACGACTGGAGGTACTGTTACGGAGGCTTAGAAAATGTCTGTGGTTATACCGTTTGTTGACTCTTACGTTATTCATGTTGCTTTCAGGTACCCAGCAGAAGAAATATAAACATGATGTATTTCTTTGTGCTTTCTGTACTTTTGCTCGCATGCGCTCTGGGTAAGCAGGAGGCCTCCTCAAATAAATAAAGAAATATTAATTTCCCATGCCGCAAAGCTTTATTTAACCACGAAAGCGAAGCGATTTGGTAGGTTGGTTTTGTGAATGTATAAGAAACCACACTTTCTCTAAAATACAGTGAAGGCGCAGGTGAGCTGGTGTAAGTTTACCATTATGTTAAAACACCTGAGACTGGGTTAGAACAGACCTTGAAACAATCAAAAGTAGAAGAGACAAGGAAACAAGTCAAATAGACGACGTAAATTATGTTTGAGACGTTTCTGGACGACTTCCTTCCCTGAATCTTCGACTTTTGATTAGTTAACGGTTTTTGCACACCCAGCCTCGAGTGCTTTAACATAATGATAAGCTTTTTTTCCAAAACGACAAATAAAAATAATATTTTTCAATGGCATTAGAAGTTAAACGTTTCTTGATCTAAGCACTAGAAATGTTCTTGCGCGTCATTGGGACCATCAATCGGACAATAAAAGAAATATGTGGTCAAATCAGAAATATATATGGTGTCCTTTTTCAGTTTGTGTTACATATATTAAGACACACAAATACAGGTCGTCCTCCTCCTCTAACCTTGTATGTAATGTTCAACTGTAAAACCAAACTAAATTTCGTGTCGACTGAACGTGAGCCGTTTTTAACGAAGCAAATGTCTCTTAAAATATTAAAATGTTTTTTTCACCACAAGTATGAACTTCTCACCAACAGCGCCCGAATGAAGCAGTGTCGGTCTGCACCAAATATTGAATTTGAAAATGTCGCGCTACATTTTGGCAAAGATTAAGCCCTCGGTAACGGCCTATTGTTCACTGCCGCTTCAGAGTGGTTTGCCACCTGACAAGGAAGTGTAGAGCAACCGTGATCAGCTGAGTTTCCCAAGTTCCTCGCGGGAGATACTGCCCAGCGTACACGAATGATGGACATCTGTTGCTCGGGAGCTCGCCACTCCCGTTCGCTCGCCGCCAACTGCCATCGCCGCTCGTCAGCGCCACAATGTTCAATACCACTCACTTCGGCCGCCCTGACAAATTTCGCCTCCAGCGGCGAAAAGAGTCACGCGGCTGGCAGTTTAAGTGGAGAAGGACCGAGAACCGCGAGGCCTTCATTTGGCCATGCACAATCTAAACTTGTGGTAAAAAAAGAAGAAAAAGATTGCAGTTATTTTAGGGACCCCATGCGTTAACGAATTCCTTGGACTCCTGGAAAGCTAAAATAAAACGCCGTCGCCTTTTATATTTTTTTTATTATTAATACGTGTTAACAATATATGTGGTAATACGTTGCACCCTCAGTGTGAATAATTTTTTTCTCTAAACGATAAGATGCAAGTAGTGAATTTAATGCAATATTTTTTTTAGTTAAATTCCCGTACTGGGAGCGTGTCAGCAGGGATCGAGAGAATGAACAAAACTATGGTACTTATTTTATGAAGTATGAGGAAACACAGTCACGCACAATTTTGCTGAGTGCGTAGCACCGACTGGTTGCCGAAATTGAACTAGTGCAGAGGTTGCACCCCGATGATTTATTTAAAAATGTTCAAACTATTTTTCGTTTTTTTTTAGAAAACCATGCAAGTCATCTTGAAGACTCAGGTACGCTGCACAATACATCTTGAAGGGTGTTAATTATTGTTATGTGCTTGAATTCGTCCTTTCCACCTTAAATTCTATATCTCACGGCAACCGCGAAAAGTTAAACGTGCCTTCGACATTTGGACAAACACGAAGATCACAAAAGTTGTTTTCGTGGAGCAAGCGTGCCTTCGTGATGCTTGGCTGCCAGCAGCTTTCGATGCTTTCAGAGGAGCCGCACATGAAACGCATTATTGTAAACTCTAGAATCACCAGAATGACAAAAACATGTTTAAATTTCTTTTGGTGCTACGTGTGCTACGAACATGTTTCATAAAAGGTTTTCTATCAGTTGTTCGTTTTAGTGAATACGTTAGGGCAGTGAATTAATTATTAAAGGGGGGGGGGTGCAACAATTTCCAGACTTCGTTCAAAAATTGGTGGAAGTTGCCCTCTGACACTTTTGAAGCAAAGAACAGAAATCCGATTTCGCCTGCGTGTCCTAGTTGTTGCGTAAAAAGATGTAAATATTGGCATTTCGGGCACCCTCAACTCACTCCCAGCCTTCAGGGTCACACCTGGTCGCACTCCCAGTGACGTCATTCGGAGTGCCGTGTAGCTTCCCGTGTGCTATCTCGGAGGACGCTTCCTCTCCCTCTCTCCGCTGACATTAGCGGGCGTTAGGCTGCAGCATAGAGCCGAGCGAGGTCACGTAATCTTTTCGCCGTAGTTCCTTCGGCTGCCACTTGGGGTTGCAGGTGGGGGAAAAAGCTCGACTTTTGCTTTGCGATTATGCAGAGGAATCGTGACATTTTTAATGAAGGAGGTGTTTTTTCTATCCTCTGGGACATGATAAACAACGTAAATATGACAAGATACAAATTTTTTTAATCATAAAATTGTTGCACCGCCCCTTTAATGCTTCTGAACTGTAACGAAGGCCTCATGGGAACAAGTAATAGCGAAAGGGCAGGTTTATCGACGCCATTTGCTCTATCATTTAACTTTCGTCCCAAGTTCTGACCTCATACACTCTTAGAAAAAGAAATGAAAGACGTTTACAATCCCCTGTAACGCCCAATTAGAGCGCAGATCTTGAGGAGGGTGAGGGGAAGGAACAGAGACGAGGGTATGCCCCTCCTCCTCATCCGTACCCTCCTCTCCTGTTCCTCCACCATTTAGTGGGGAAAATCCCCCCCCCCTTTAAAATTAGCGAGAAAAATTCCTCGCTAAGTTTAACGGAACAATTTCACCGCTAGTTTAACGGGAAAATTGCTCCGCTAAATTTAGCGGGAAAATTATTCCGGTAAACTCAGCGGGAGAAACTTTTCCGTTAAATTTAGCCCGGAATTTTTTTCGCTAAATTTAGCGGGGAAACTTTTTTGACAAATTTAGCGGGGAAATGTTTCCGCTAAATATTGTGTGAAATGTTTCCGCTCATTTTACCGGGGAAATTTCTGTGCCACATTTAGAAGGGCAATTTTTTCCCGCTAAATTTAGCGGGGAAATTTTTCGCTAAATTTAGCGGGGAAACTTTTCCGATAAATTTAGCGCTGAAATTTTTCTGCTAAATTTAGCGGGGAAATTTACCCATGATGAAACGCGCAATGACGTCACGAGTGATGTCACGAGTGATTCTCGTAACGTCAATATGGGAAACGTCCCAAAATACAACTCGCGGTTACGCCGACGGCAACGCCGACGCCGCTCAAGCCGGAAAACAGACGCCTAAGAGCTGCGCTGTAAAAGGGTCTGCATAGTCCTCCCTAAAGTGAGGAACGCTCTGGCAACCTATGTTCCTTTAGAAAGGAGAAACTTTCGTCCTGGAAGCAGGGTAGCAAAGTTCCTCCGTTGCCTTCATCCCATCATGGTGGCCCCTAATCGAGTAAGTCGAGCTCAATATGGCTTAACGAGGTCGCTACATCTATTGTCTGGGGCGAGCAGGAGCAGCAAATAAAAGCGTAACACGAGCTTTCCGCGAACTGTATTTATTTCCGAAGCCAGCTTCCCCACAGGTAAGCAAACTTGCATTTCAAAAGCAGTTACTCAGTCTTCTCGTCGTCTACTGCGATGCTAAATGGAGACAACTGATACCCAGTTACTCTGCGCACGTTACGTCTTACCTTTGCTATTCCCTGATCCACAATTCTTTCTGTCCACCGAGCATCCCGGAGGAGTGGTAAACCATTCGTGAAACCAAAAGCCGCTCTCAAAAGAGCAAATTCGAAGAAGCGGATACACGTTAACCATAAATTATCGCGACACGTGAAAGAAGGTTAAATCGCATGCCACAAGATGGCAGTATCAGGCAGAGTAATTGGAAGTAGTGAAGCTAGGTGGCGCTAGGTACCGCACTAAATAATGTTCTACAAACATATTTTTATTTGTTCACGCCACCATTGCGCTTCGGTTCCTTCGGACACCTTTAATATACACACGCGCAGGTACATTTACAGTGGCCCAATGTTTAATAATATCAAGCGAGCGTCGACGGCCGGGACGGCCAGCGCTGTGCCGCGGAGAAATGCGGGGTCACGGCAGAAATTAAGAGCGTGCACCAAGCTCTTTCCATTGCGAGCGTCGTCTGGCTAGGCTATTCCGTTGCCCGCACTCAGCCCCTGTTCATTAGCTGCTGTAGCGCTTGCTTGTGTGATACTGCTCAGGCGTGGCATAAACCGCACGTCATCTCAAGTTTAATTTACTATTTATTTTTTTTCATTTTATGTTTGCGTTCACATTTGTGCACCAACAAAAATGAAAAATACGGTGACGCGACAAACTGAACGCAACGATGCATTAAACTCTATACCGCAAACGATGCTACGAGCCATCAAAACCAATCCAGTGCTTTCGCCCTGCCACGTGACATCGTGCTTTCCCGTGCAGTTGTACCCAACGGGAAGGCTACGTGACACACTTTTAGCGATGGACTGACCAAGATGGCTCCTAGCCTCGGGCTGCGGTACAACACAAAGTAAAACGGAGTAGAGACAGGGTTTTCGCCTGGTGTTTTGTAGTATCAACTGCGTTGTTGCTGTCGTCATCTAGCTTATGTAGCAAGGTAGTCGCACTTTTCTTCTTTGACCAGCAAGCGTGAGCACATTTCTATGCCTCCTGGAGTGCCCATATGAAACACGGGAACGTGCGGTGAGAATGTCGATGGGCGGCATGACGCAAAGGGATATAGCAACAACAGTCGGGGTTACACTGGCTAACATCAATAGGATTGTGAACTCATTCCAAGAGGAGGGCGTATCGGCGATGCACTTAGACATTGCAAGCGCCCTGCCCTCCTTTGCTGCATAGCAGGGGCTGTGTGCGATCAACGGAATAGCCTAGCAGACGACGCTCACACCAGAAAGGGCTCTGTGCGCACGCGCTTAATCTTCCGTATCACCGCACTGCTCCGCGGCACGGCGCTGGCCGTCCCGGCGGTCGACGGCTCGCTTGATATTATTACAAAATTGGGCCACTGTACATTACGCATACTACAAGCATCAGCTGAACATATACATTGAGCGCATACACATACACGGCACATACAAACATCAATACAACAGCACACTAACCCGATTACTACTTCCGAGCTCTGCGTTTCCGCCTTTTATACTCGTCGTATTGAAGGTACGGATTTTCTCGGTGACCACCTAAGCACATAAATAATATTCCCAGCATGTTGATTTTTTTTCAGTAATGTCATACCTCTGAGAGTATTTTGAACGGCTCAGGGGATGAATCTCTTAGTAAAAAGTAAACGCTGATGCCGTAATTATTTGAAAGCCAATAAAACAAGCCGCTCCACTGCGGTTCCAAGCCATGTGTTTGCTTCCCCGCACGGCACGTCGTAGCCAGTTTTTCTATTGTAGTATTTGTTTTTTTATTTGTGCTGTTCGCGTGCGGCTGCAATTGTCGTCTTGAATTAATCTCTGTAGAGCGGATATTCACTCAGCTGGAAGCGATGCTTCACGGGCAGAGAAATCGCTTTTCGATCAACTTGAATGCAGTCAAAGCCGCGACTTGCGGCAGGTGTTAAGTGTACGGAGCTACGCCGTGGTGAGCTCGAAAACTTCTAGCGCTCATCCCAGCGCGCCACTTGGAGGGCAGTTTCTCCAGGAACCGTAGTATATTTAAACAGCAAAATAAAGGATAGCTTTTTTTTGTCGATTTTACCTACCATCCTCCTTAATGCTAAAATTCCAAACTGTAAATATACGTATTTTCCGTCATATTTCCATACTGTTCAGTCCTTTCCCCAGAGCGCAATCGCTCTCGGGGTGGAGACAACAGGACATCGCAGACGACAGTCACATTGGCCACTGTACGATAGGAGCTACGGTTCAGACCAGCGTTCCAACATGACTATCCGCAGGTCGATCGATTGCACCGTAATCCCTCAAGCGGTCTTAAACTCTTTAATGTAAAGCGGAATGTCAACCTGCGACACCCCGCCGCCTCCGATCACGGCCCGACCGGCGGCATCAATGCCCGACAGTTTACGTCATCTCATCTTGTTGTTACACCACTGATACGCGAACACACGGTCACATCGGCGATAATTCCAGTCTTCTGTTCACAACGCACAACACTGCCATCGCGATGTTGCTGCTATGTTGCTGACACGCAGAAATACAGAACCACGTTGATTGCCGGTTGGCACTTGGCATCGGAAAACAGAACCGAACTCAGCGCAGAAGGCACCGACGCACCCGGCAGCAAAACCTGCCTGTCTTGGACGCAGTTTCCGCGATTTCCATAACGTCGTCAACGTCGACACATTGCTCCGCGTGGTTCCGCGTGGGTTCCGCAATCCGGAGACGGCCATCTTAGCCCAGTGTACGTAGCGCTGCTGGCACTGCTCCGGAACTTCGCTGTTTCTAGTGGCTTCGTTTGCTCGTTTGACAAAATTAGTGGTAAAAATGTCAATGCAACCGAAATGTTCTGCACGTTTGGACTGGGAGACGGAATTACAGGCGGCCTTCGCTGCCGCTGAAGTTCAATCAACTCAACAACATTTATTAAACAACACGCGCGACGTGCTCGAAAAACGAAACCGAAAGAAGATGAGGCAGGAGGGCGGAACTTTTCTCCCGTCTGCCTGAAGAAGGAGAAAAACGTCTTGTTCTTCCCCTTCTCTGTCCGCTCCGGGAGCGTCGGTAGAAGGGGAAAACGCGCCGCTGCTAGCCTTTTTCCTCCATTTTTTCTAAGAGTGTACGTTGACTGCGCTATCCCTTGGTGGGTTATAATTCACCCAGTGATATTGTGCATCCACATCCGGAGCTACCTCTCGTCGGGAACGAGTTGTGCGCGCCGACGGTCGCGTGCGGACAAGGAAGACTAGGCAAAGTAGGACTCCGCCGCTGAAGGTCGCCTGCGGACTAGGTATTATGGGCAAAGTATAATTCGCCTCAGACGGTCGCTTTCGTGCTTATTAGGCTGAACTAAGTATACATCGCACCAATGGTTGCCTGCATGCAAAATATGCTGGACTAAGTGTGACGTACCGCCGACGGTGGACAAAGAATGACTTGACTCCGAAGGTATTCTGCGGACTAAGTACCCTAGACTAAGTATTAATCACTGCAAACAGTTTCTACGGACTAAGTGTGCTTGACTAAGTATGACTTCCTGCCGATAGTCACCTGTGAACGGAATATTCTGGACTAAGTATGACTTGTCGATGTGTGTCCCCTGCAGGCTAAGTATAACTAGCAATCGGCTCTAGCCTATGGACTAAATACGTTGGAGGAAATATGACTCAGCGCCGACGATCCGACTGCGAACTAAGTATGCCAGACTACGCGTACCTCGCCTACTATGGTCGCTTGTAGACTGAGTACGCTGAACAAAGTAGGATGTACCATCTAGGCTGTACTAACTATCGCGGCGGACAGTCGCGTGCTGCCGTTGGCGTCCGTCAGTGTGGCAAGTTATGCTTAAGGCTCATTCGCTCATTCGCCTTTGAACTCGTTTGAGCGGGAGCAGAGTCCTTGATGCAGGAAGCGGTTGCTAGAATTACGAAGCGCGCAGTGTTCCGTGTAATTGTCGCAATCAACTTGTAGGCCTTCATGGGTGCCGGCCGAAGCTTGAGACCTTACAGGCTTGCCAAAGGAGCGTCCCAAATGCCTCTAAAAATGTGTTGCGTCAACGTGATCTCCGGCATCATCGATGGAGGCGGAACCTTGCTGCTCGGGCGACACCTCGGGAAGCTTAGCGCCCTGTCCTTGCTTGCTTCGAGGCGGCAGGTGTGAGCTGAGGACACCACGAAGAAAGGCCCTCAAGCGGTTCAAACGACGGGATCGTCAAGAGTTTGGAATCATTTCTCTCAGCCTCATCTGCTGCTCCCCTTCGAGATCCAGATCTAGACGCCGGGGGCAAGACCTAGTGAACCCTAGCAGTATGAGCATAGCCCTCGGATCAGATTAATGGTGTGCCCTCTGAGATATTCAACGACGTATCGTGCAAAATGTAGAATGAACATAGTATATCTTTCCGAGACACCTGTCTACGAACCTGCTTGAATGCGGTCCTGTCCTGGCCCGGCTCGCCGATGCCATCCAACTTCCGGACAACCGCTCGGTAGCAAGAGCCGCTGTGCAACGCCTAGTGTCATTAAACAGGGGAGTAAAGGCATAGCTAAAGCTGGGAACACATGAGCGACAAAAACGGGCGCTGAGTGGCAGTTTCTATGGCAGCTTGCGAGCACGCTGTGACGTGACGATTTGGCATAGGTCCACGTCACAGCATCTTGTGCTGTTGCTATAGAAATCAGCGCGCGGCGCCCGTTTTTGTCGCTCATGTGTTCCCTGCTTAAAGGGACACTGACCGGGTATTTATGCTCGCCGAGGTTTTTATTTGTACATGACACATAAGAGCCCAACTACCCAGACAACAATTCGCGACTCGAAATTTGGTTTCTTTCCGCCCGAAAACCGCCGATCGAGAACTGGCCGGTTTGAGTCACGCTTACTCTCGTCTCCGTGATCACGAACCGTTTTCTATGGTTTAGACACAACCGCTAAAAATAATCAAAGTCGTTGGTCATCGAAGGCACACACACAATATTAATAATAGAAAAGAAATATAACACCCATTTTTTGTGGCTTCTAAAAAGCTGCAAATACATTGATTGGAGAGAAAAAAGCTGCACAGCCACGTGACTTCCACCAACCCTCTCCTCCTCTATATTTCTTTTTCCTCCCCAGTTGGGTTTCGGTTTCGGTTTCGAGCAGTTGCGTTTATTGACTTGATTAAAAATATATGTGTCGCTGTAGCACAATATTGACTTAGTAGTCTTCTGACACCATATTAAATCGCCTGGCAAAAATAAAAATAATGAAATTTAGGGGATGTCAGTGTCCCTTTAAGGTGTGGACGCGGCAGTAGCAAGAGAGCGTTGGTTTATAGTAGACCAATCAGAAACGGAGAAAGGAAAGCAAGGTCAGACGCTCACTCGCGCCGCTCGACGAAAAGTATCCAATTTCTCCGTTCGAGGAACTTGCTTTTCGTTTAGGGGAGCGGTGGGGACTGCGGTATTAAGTTTTTCCAAGGCTGCAATTGTTCAAGCCGGACAGAATATTGAGAAAGCCAGTGGAGTCGTTGAAAGATCGACCACTTCGAAGCTGTCACCGGGCACCGCCAAGTTGCCTTGGGTTTCGCTTAGTATTGGTGAGCCGCTAGCGACGATTGTGCGTTCTTGGCTCTTGGCTGGGGTCGGCTTCGTGTCAACGAAACAGTGCGAACAAGCTTGGCACACGCGCACTTCGCAACACTACGCGCCCGCTTTCCGCTACGGAATTCATCGCGGTCAAACGCAACTGTGGGTATAGGCCTTTAGTCCAGTCGCTTGCGCTCTCATTAATCTCTTACTTGGGACGCCGATAAAAAATATCGGTCTGCGGGAAAGCATGGTCCGTGTTTCGATCCCCGCTGTTTATGTTATATGGTTTTTGCTAGCAATGATTATGTATATGTTTCAATAACTAACATTACATTCTGTATGTCTTGGATGCTTATGTATCGGCCTCCATAGTCTATGCATTCTTTATGTTGCTTTGACCTGCGCAGAACACTTTTTAGTCACACTCGAGAATTACCTCTTGAAAGAATGCGATCCCATGAACACATTTTATGCTAAAATATTTTCTTTTCTTTGTGAGTGTATGCATAATGCACGCGATGGAAATAAGTCGCGAGAAAAATATTTAATATTTGTCACTTCATGCACAGATGAAATGGCGCGCGCGCATACACCTGCGCGCTCCAGATTACACAGGTACGACACCTTGCAGAGGCCATGGTCGGTTGCAAGAAAAACTAAATCTGTCCATATTTGCAAGCGTCTTTGTTTTCCCGGAGATGGATACAACGCTGCTTCTACTCCTAGCTCGCTACGTCCTAAGCAAAAATAAGACAATGCGAAGGCGGTTTATAGGGTGCATTCGGAATATGTGGTCTTAGTGTTCTCATGTTTCAGCAGTCAGCAAGCTGATCATCGGCCAAGCTTGAGTTTTTCTACTCTCTTTTCATTCTAGGAATATCGGACCGCGGTTGTCCCGAAGATTGGTCCCAATGTTTCGAATTGTGCCAAGCGCACGGATCTGCATACGGTGGCTGCGCTCGCGATGGGCTGAATACCTGTCAATGCGCAAGTGTTTATTGACAGCTGGGAGGAATAAACTTTCGCCAGAACTTTAATAATAATAATAATAATAATAATGCTTTATTTTCCATCCTTTATGATGGTGGGGCCCAAGAAAAAAAGCTGCAGTAAGCAGCTTGACGAGTCCTGCATGGGCCCCTACAATGGACAGCAGGAAGCGCGCGGGAAAACAAACAAAAAGTAACATAATAGCGTGCTAGAGGCAATAATGTAAGAAATCTGTGCATAAAACTAAAAAGCACCTTTTGCAAATGTTAAGAGAGAAAAAAGATTACGTACAAGCAATAAGCGCAGGTCTTTAAAGGTTAGACTTTCTAGATCAATGTTATTGCTGTTAAGGCATGTTTAACAAATGCGGGAGTGTGGAGCTTAACATTTGAGAGCCATAATTTGTTCGCTGCGTGACCATCTTCCATTTCTCTGGGTTACGAAACCACAAACCCCACAAAATTACGAAACCCTCTTTGGAAAAGAAGAATAAAATGCCACTCGCCCAACCACAGCTTGAAGACAATGCGTATTTATCAAACAAAATTGTTTGCACGAAACGTTTGGTTGATGCAGACAAAGCCAAAATAACATCAGGTACATCGCTGAAACGACTACAACTTGATAATAATTACAAGATTATAAAACATTTAGACACTAATGTTTCGGATGATGGGGCTCGAGGCAGATGACTTGCGCCTCATATCAATATACGTTTGATATTATGTCCCTTATATCAACGTATGTTGATATGATGCCCGATATGAGGGACCTAGTCCGCAAAAACAGAAAAAACAAAACAGAGAACTCCCTGGAAATTCACAGCTGCACAAGAAGTTCATCTGATGAACAGGACACTCGAAATAAATATATATTTTAAAATAATAACATCTTTATTTCCCATTTACAATTGTTGAGGTCGAGAAAAAAAGCCCCCAAATGGCTTGAAAGCTCTCGGTCCCCGAATTGCATTGTACAGCAGTGACAAAGCGAGTAAGAAATGAAAATTACAACCACGCGCACACAAGAAGCATTAGTCGGCTATCACGTAAAATGACACATCAACGCACGCAAATCTTTCATGTTGATGATATCTAAGCGAACATCTCAGAGAATAAAAAATTTAGCAATTTATATAATCTGTAGGCTAACATTCTTTTTTTTTGCTAGGTTTGTTCGGCAAGTAGGTATATTCCAGTATTCAGGGTTGCAAAATTGGTAATTGGGAATGCGTTGGCTTAAACTAGACAGTTCAATTACGTAAGTACGGCTACTGAACAACACTTGTTTACACTTTGCAGAAAGCCTATAATTCCACATCATGTAGATACTTAATATGTTATACATTCTGAATAGGTTTTTTTGTGCGAGCAGAAAAATTGTACGTAATATTAGTTTTGGGGGCAATTGTATTATATAAAGATATGTTGTCGTGGTAGTAGCCCAAACCAGGTTGCAGTAACTTAAAAGAGCAAAAAATAGATATAAAGGAAACTATATATTACGAGATCCCTTATAAAACTAGAAGTTACAAGATTTGGTGAGGAAATGGAAATCAAGGAGCTTTTTTTCTAGGCAATCGAGGAATTGCGGGTAGATTGGTAATGTTTTAATCGCTCAGGCACTTGGGAAGAGCACCTAGAACAGTTGAATACCACTGATCCCTATGACAACTGCTAGATCGCACTTCCCCACTCTGCAAATGCGGCCACCGTCGGCCGTCTTACGACATTCGCTTTAGAGCTGTCAAGCCGAGACAGTTACCATGGTTACCATATGTAGGTCACGTGACAACAGAGGCAAAGGTCTCGCGACCACAGCCTTGACAACGCTTTAGCAGATCAGGGAAGATTGCCGATCGGTAACAATCGCGCAATGGGATCGAAGCGGGAAGCGCGATCCAGCAATTGTTAGAGAGATTAGTGTTGGATACAATCTTCCAACGAATCAATGAGTCGTGACTTGCGATTAAGCCAAAGAAACGTGGAGTGGCAATAAGCACTTACGTTGTAAGGACATACAGTGGGATATGGGACGATAGAGCCATGGTTGCCTACGATGCATATGATAAAAAGGAGAAAATAGGCACAATACGAAAATACAAGTACGACTGATTCTTGGCCCAATTACTGGCTATTATTGTCACTACGTCACCCTAGAATTTGGGTAGTGGGTTCACCGCCCTATCTCCCCCGTGTATTGCGCTGAAGCGGCCGATGTCGAAAACGCCGGAGGCCAGCAGTAGATTCCACCTGAAACTTCTCCTGCCCGCTGCCCGCGATTGGTACACCCCCTGCCCGCGATTGATAAGAGCCGCCTAGCCGATCTGGTCTGGCGAATCCGCACTGGAAAGTTTCAGGAGGAAACGTTTACAGCGCCACCGCTGCGTCCACATCAAATGCATCAGGCCGAGCCGTCCGGTGAGCCCACTACAACTCTCTAGGCCACTGTAGTTTCAGGGGAAAAAAACAGGCACGTTGCCGTTTTATTTGGACTCCTTATCGGGATGCCGCGATTGAAATTCTCTGGCCTCGGCAGCTGTTTTGAGAGCTCCCAACTGTTTTTTTATCCGCCTGACGGCGCTTCGGTCGGGAATGGGATGGCGCTTTGGGAGACAAGTGTCGCGTTTCAAGGGTGTCCCGCGCGGTTACGAGCCGGAATTCTGCTTGTTTATGAGCTTTTTCCGGTATCGGGGAAATGGCAGCGGGTATGTCGCCTTCTTCGTTGCATTTTATGCGGAACCCCGGTTTTCGAACGCACGTAAAAACACTTAACTTGCTTACGAGAGGCTGCCGTCTGAGTGCCGCGTACGTCTACCCCTTGACCCTGAAACGCAGTGCTAGACGTAAAGGTTTGCGGGGGAACCCACGGCCGACACAAGAAGCCGTCACCGGTCGCCAGGTCGTTTGCTAGGAGACAAAGTGCTTCAAAACGTTCGGAGTCGTGTCTCGGAACTCTTCCGTGACACCCGGGGACAAGGCGCTCCCCATATATTCTCTATATGCCTGGCGTGCCTTTCTTTTTACTTTGTTTCCAACGCCATTTCGTGGTGGCACAGACGTGCCTCAGCCGACATGTCTTGGTGGCTCTCGCCGTGGTTCGCGAATGTGTATTTTCTCTGGCATCTAGGAAAGCCATAAGTCGTATTGTATCCTCGGGTTCTGAGAACCAAGGCTTGGCTTATGGTTCACTCTCGGAGCCATGACCTCTCACCCGAATGGTCAAATGTGCGTTGGTTTCTCTAACCAATGGGACAAGAGTCGAACCCTGATTGGCCTGGACGGGTTCGAGCACACTGTTTTCGACCCTGGCCGGACGAAGAAATTTTTGAGTTTTGAAACGGGCTCGTGAGCGACCCCACTTACCGTTCAGCTCCCGCGATGCGCCGCGTTACCTGTCGTGCGCGACAGTGTCTTCGTCTTCGCGGCTACAATGTAGTCGCCGTTCTTTACCGTGCGCGGTAGGACCATCTGACGCCGAGGCGTGCCCTGCAGTCTGTAAGCCGTTTGCGGCAGTTTATTACAGCGCGTGATCTGTTCACACATGTCGTCTTTGATGTAACTGTTTGATTCTGCTTTTCTTTATCGAAGTAAAGTTTTGTCAATCTCATTCACCCAACGAGTTTTCGGTCGCCTTTGCATCCCCACCGACGCATCCAGCCCTCCAGCAACTAGCTTCATCCACGATCCCCCGGTCCTCGACGGCAACGCCGCTTTTTTCTTCGTCTGCTTGTTGTCACTTGTCAGTTGCAGCTTGAACTTCGCTCCAGTCGTCCTACCTGCTTCGATCTGTCGCCTAACCCTGCGGTCTTATTATGATGTCTCTCGACGACGTATTCGATGTGCACCAAAGCTATCAGTGTTCGAAAAGTCCTACACGTATATCGGCAACAAGCGATTCTTCAAAGAAGTCAGGAATTCTGGCAATTTGGTTGGGTTCGGCAAATGACAGCGTGTGCGCCGCATCGTGTTGAAACTTCAAGGAGCCTTCCTTCTCGTTTTGGTGTTTGTGTGGTTGTCCTGCTTTGACCGTGTTGACATATATATCGGATTACATCTTTCAAGTCCGCTATAATTATGGTAAGTGCACTGCAACCTACTTGTTTACAACGATTGACCGTTCTTCTACGCGTACTCTTCCAGATTATTTATAGAATTATGCAGCGTCAATTCTCGCGGCAGCCGGGAGAATAATTTTGCCGAAAGTCTACCATTATAGTCTAGAATTACCTCGGTTCTTTTTTGCTTTGCAATCTTTTCAGTTGTATAAAAGCTTAGAGTGCCTCTTCACATTTCACAGACCGCTTGCACGTTTGTACTTGTTTACGGAATAGGTTGTAATAAACTTCTAGGAGAATCGAAAACAATATTTTGTGTCTGTTTTCCTGCCCATTTTCAAGCACCTTCGGGAGCACATTTTTTTACGTGTTTCCTGCATGTTATAAATAGGTTTATGAGTTTCGGGACGTCTTAAATAAGTTTAAGGTAACCAACCTTCCAGACGATACCCATTTAGGGCTAGCGAATAATTTGCCTCTCCGAATGGCGCGTTCAAATGTGTGGTCACGTGTCAGGTCGACCGGTCACCCGTATCAAACGAGCACCCGTATCAAACGGCTACCGTATCAAACGGCTACCGTATCAAACGGCTACCGTATCAAACGGCTACCCGTATCCCATAATCACGTTTGATCCGAACGGATCGACCGGTTTGCCACCCGTTTGATTCAAGCGGGTCGACCCGTTTGAATCTCAAATGGTTTTTTTCAGTAGGGAATGCATTATTTTGAAAATCATTCGAAAAAGGCCTTCTTTAATTTTCTTTAAACTGTCCGAAATTAACATCTATAATATGTGCTGACAGAATCTGGGAAAACATAATGCAATATTTGTGTGGCTTTCAAGTTATAAAGCGTTAAATATGGCCAAGTTGACGCTAACGCTGTTGACATGAATGGGGCCTGCACATACCCATTTTTCGCAAATTTCATTATTATTAAAAAGTGTAAAGATGCTACATGGCGGTCAGGAAAAAGACAAAGGGACAGCACAAAGGTGGACTGTAGATTCAAAGGGGAAATTCTAAATACATTTTTGTAAAACCGACCCATAGATGTCGATGGGCCGGAGCGATCGTGGTGCGCCACCCTGTAACATGCTTCGCGGTACCTGTTTCAACGGCCAGCGTATAGCGTCTCCGTCTACGCGACGCAAAGGTTGCAACAGAAGCGGCTTTGCAAACATATCAGCCCACAACCTTGGCGGTAACATGATATAGGAGGTAGGGCGCAGCACAACCTGAACCTGCGCCGCCGCCGTGGAGGGCCGCACAACGCGTAGAAAATAGATACTTAAAAAAAAAAGATTTCCTATTGATTGAGATTGTCTGTGTTGGGCGTTTCAGATAGGATCGAACGACAATGTCCGGTTGACATTTTTTTCATATTTACCAAAAGGTAAATTTTACTTGTTGTGCAAGAGTAAAAACATATTGGAACTTTTTTTGCTGCGAATAAAATTTCCCTTGAGGAACAAAATAACAAAGTCGCTGTCGGCATACGCGCACGTTTTTGCGACTTGCGTGAAACCGTCCTTCTGGATATTTATAAAAGAGAAACTTTTGTCGCCTTAGGTTTAATATTGTTTTTTTTTTTTGCGCGGAGACTACAAAACATAAAGGAGGTAAACATGCATTTTTGACTACGAATCAATTCACAGCTTTATGAATCCGGATATTAAAAGACTGGAAATTGAAATTTTGTAACAAGATATGGACGCGTTTGCTCTACATTCGCCAAAATTGTTATTGGAATTAGAAACAATAACCATTCTAAAAATATACACTGAAACGTAGACAGGTTACCGATTTTGCAATAATTTGAAAATCAGTTTAAAATGAATGCCATCATAATTTTGCTTCTACTTTTCACAGATCAAGGCTCAAAATCTGTTCTATCGGGCCGTACAGAGGTGCTGTGCAAAATTTTTATTCATTTTTTTTATTTTGCAGAGTTCTAAATATACAGAACTGCCGTAACGGGAGTAGAGAAAGATAGGACGTTGCCGATTTCAAACGAGGGCAAGAAAGGGATCGAAAAATGTAGAAAGTTTGTGAATAGAAAGCACTGTGACAGGAGTTCGTTAAAAATAAAAATTTATACAAAAGATTATAGGTCAGTTTAAAGCACATGTCAACAATTTAAATACAGATTTCTCGGATCAGTGAAGTTCAAAGCCTACCCTTCGTAGGGAGGCTCGCTGCTGACGACCAGGTTTAAATAGTTTTAAGAAAGAACACATGTTTAAAGTGGTACAATTGAAACAAGTTTAATGAATCAAGATCCTGTGGGTACATTCGGCGCTTGTCGCGTGCTATTTTTGCCAGACGCTGACCTGAGTCGGTCACGGCGCACTCCTGACACTCCGAGGAAGAATATTTTTTCCCGTTTTGCCTGTAGCGATCACTGTTCGTTTCTTCTCTGTGGCACCGCAAGCTCGCGACCTCGATCTGCTTTTCGCAGCCATAGGGGACTTTACTTTCAAAGAAATATATTTTCTGAATCTACTGTTCCTGGTAAAACAACTATGGCTGCAACGTGTCGGACCGCGTACACTGCCACAAGTGACTGGGCTGAAATTCACGCACAACGGAAACAGAGTCCCACTTCTTTGCTTTCACATCTCTGAACGCTTTGACATCAGCTTTCAGGAGGTGGATTAGTTTTACGTTCGGCAGTTTAGTGTTCATCGCGGCAACCATCGCGGCACCATCGCGGCGACACACTGGCAATGTTTGAAGACCTTAGCTTTTATAGATACAGAGAAAACAAATCTTTAATCCAGAGCATTATTGCGCAATGTGCCGTGTTTGCGATTTTTTTCTCTCAAAATAACGTCCCTATTACTCAGTGATTAATACTTTTTCTGAAGTCTTCCTGTGCCTAATTTGTCAATAAACATTTCTAGACCCGTAGCCAAAACAGTTATTTTGAGGAAGCCGCCCGAAATGTCAATACCGCGCGAAACGCAAAACGCGCTGGTGACTAGAGGCTCCTTACCAATTTTTTTCGCAAAGACAAAAATGTGTTTTTTTTTCAAAAGCAAGGATTCCGTTTATTCTTGTGGATATGGAGCCAGCACAATAGTTTTTTCGTCAAAATTAAAAAAAAAAAAGATATTCCGCGAAAATTGTCTTTTTTTTCTTCTTTTTTTTGTGAGGACGAGTTCATTTGTGATTTTCGTTTCCTTGTAATTTCTAAAACCGCTTGGAGGTTACTTTTATAAATTTATCAGAATATACCGAAAACACAAAATAATATGCATTTCCCAATTATCTTCGTAAAGGCTATGTTGGATCGCTGCATATTGAAGTAAATTATGCATATACAAACGCGCATAATACTTTCTCTGCTAGAGGGAATGTATCTTGAGAAACAGTTTAGGCTCGGGAAGTGAGCAACGCTAGGTGCTTCTTTGAAGCTGTCTCATTGTTCGCGCGCTGTTAAACTTAAGACTGGTGACCTCGCCGTTGACATTGTTCTGGAACGCTTGTTCCAGAAAACGAATGAAACTACTGTTACGGAGGCCTAAAAAAATCTGTGTGGTTGTACCGTTTGTTGACTTCCGTTACTCATGTTGCTTTTCAGGAACCCAGCCGAAGAAATCTGAGAATGATGTATTTCCTTGTCATTTCCATACTTTTGCTTTGCTGCTCCATGGGTAAGCAACTGGCCACTTCAAAGGGAAAAAAATAATTTCGCGCGCCGCAACATTTTATTTAACCACGAAAGCGAAGCTATGTGGTAGGTTTGTTTTGTGAATGTATAAGAAAAAAAAAACACTTTATCTAAAACACTGTCAAGGCGCAGGCGAGCTGGTGTAAGTTCACCATTATCTTAAAACACGTGAGACGGGGTTCTAAAGAAACCCTCGTAAGAAACAAAAGTAGAAGAGACAGGGAACGAAGTAAGTCTGACGACGTAAATTATGTTTTGGGCGTTTTTGACTGACTTCTTTTCCTGTATCTCCTACTTTTGGTGATTTCAGTTGTCTTACCGTTCGTACCGGTACCCTTTTGTGTTGTAGATAAACTTCAACATACGCCGCTTTATCTTTTCAACACCCGTATTAGGCAACCAAGTCCCCGGGATAACCAGTATACAAGAAACTTTGAGACGTTGCCTGATTGACTTCTTTCCCTGTCTCTTCCGCTATTGTTTGTTTCGAGGTTTTCTCACACCCAGTCCTAGGTTTTTTAACAAATTCTCGAACTTTATTCAAAGTAAACAAATAAACAGCTCTTGAGGAGGGGGAGGGGAGGTACGAAAGGGAGGGTATTTATCGAAAATTTCCACCCCTAAATTTAGCGGGAAATATTGCGAATCTTTTCCCGCTAAATATAGCGCGGAAACTGAATTGATGTTGAGGTCACGTGGCGTCAATTTCCCCACTAAATTAAGCGGAAACATTTCCCGCGAAATTAAGCGAAAAATATTCCCACCAAATTTAGCGTGACAAATTTTATCCTCGTGACGTCACACGTAACGTCACGTGGAATTTCATTATGGGAAACGTCCCATAATGCAACGCGCGGCTACGCCGACGTTAACGCCAACTCCGACGCCGCTCAACCAAGAAACGGGCTCCTAAGGGCTGCGCTCTTAAGGTAAAATGTTCTTGTGGGTCATCGGAACCATTGTCTGGACAAAACAGGAACAAGAGTCATAATCAGAAAAATCTGGTCTCCCTCCTCGGTTTGTGTTGCATATATTAAGGCTTTCAAATAGATGTCTCCCTCCTCTTCTATCTTTGTATGTCGAAGTCAACTGTACAACCAAACTGAATTTTTTGTCTCCTGAACGTGAGCCGATCCCACAGTAGAAAATGTCTCTTAAAAGTTCTGCACCAAATATGAATTATGAAAACTGTAGCGCTACATTCTGGCAGAGAATAAGCACTCGGTCATGGCCGATTGTTCACTGCCGCTTCACATTAGCCTACCTCCTCAACATGAAGTGCAGAGCAACTGTAAACTTAGGAGAGGAGTAATGCAGAGCCGAACGTTAGATCGTTCGACGGCACCCAAGCTAGTTCCCTTCCTTCTCACCTCTTCGCGGAGTCCCCAACTAGACGCCAGGGAGAAAGATGAACTCCACATCAAAAGCCGCGAGCTCATTAGTGGTGTGCTCTCCGAGATGTTGAACGACGTCTCGTACAAAATGTGGAATGAACATACTATATGTTTCGAGACACCTGGCTCCCACCGTTCCTGAATGCGGTCCTGTGTTGGCCTGACTCCCTGCCGTACGCCAAGTACCGGACAACTGCCCGGTCCCAAATGCCGTCGCGCAACGCCTACCATCACGAAGCAGGGGAGTAGAGACCGGTTAAGGTTTGGAAGCGGCAGCAGGGACAGCGCATTGCTGTAGACCAATCAGAAGCGGAGAAAGGAGAGGAGGGTAAAGCGCTCGCTCGCGCCACTCGACGATAAGTATCCGATTTCTCCGTTCGCGGAACTTGCTTTTTTCAAAGGATTAAGTTTTTTCAAGGCTGCAATGTTTGAAGCCGGACAGAATGTCGGTAAAGCCAGTGAATCATTCCGAGATTGACAACTTCGACGCTGTCACCAGGCGCCGCCATGTTGCCGTGGATTTCGCTTACTATGGGTGAGCCGCTAGCGACGATAGTGCGTTCTTGGTGGCTCTTGACTGCGGTCGACTGCATGTCGACGCAACCGTGTGTACAAGCTTGGCTCACGCGCACTTAGCAACGCTACGCGTCCGCTTTTCGCTGCAGAAGGCATCGCGCTCATACAAAACTGTGCGTATGGGCCTTTATTCCAGTCGCTTGTGCTATCGTTAATCTCTTACTTAGGTCGCCGAGCACCTAGGTCCATCTCTGTTTTCGAATGTTTTTTTCTCCTCGCTATGATAATGTAAACCATTTTATGAAAAGTATTTTATTCGATTTGCTTTGGATGTTTAGGCATTGCATCCTACGGTCGCTGCATCCTTTATGTTGCGGAGTAACGCCGGCCAAGGCAACATACCGCGGGCCACAGGGAGCGGTTTGCAGATTGATGTTGATTGTGAGAGTACACATGGTAGTTTAACTAGAAGTCGCACCGCGGCGCCATCGTCTTGTATTGAAGTCTCAACTGATCGCAATGAAATGCTCAATCCGCCAATATGTCTTAACGTCTTCTTTTCCACTAGAGAGCAATACAACGCTGCTTCTCTGCCTACCACTAGCCCACCACAGCCAACTAAAAAATAAGATAATGCAAAGGTTTCGTAGGGTGCATTTGGAACGTCTAGCCTTAGTGTTCTCGTGTTTCACAAGTTGACAATCTGATTGGCTAAGCTTGAATCTTGTAGACTCTGTTTTCTTTTATTTCAGGCCGATCGGATCACGGTTGTCCTGATGATTGGTCAGAGTGTGCCGACTATTGCCAAGATAACGGACATGATTACGGTTTCTGCACTGGCGACGGAAGTACCTGTGAATGCATGAAGGGGTTTAGGAGCATCTGGCAAGAATAAGCCTTCGCCAGTGCTCCCGCCCACAAAAAGGCAATAGCGTGTTTGGAGAAAAAAAAAAACACCCCCTCTTGTAGAGTTGGAAGAGAATGTGACTTTATTAAACGAAAATATTTAAAAGAAACCTTTTACTAATGCAGACCAAGCGGAAAAAGGACCGGGTAGTTCTCTAAAATCGAGACGAGTTCATAGAAATGAAAAAAACGGCTGCTATCCACGCTGTGAAGGTGGTTGGGCAGCGAAGCTATGTTATCACTAGGGCTCCGTGTTTTCTGAATAAATCCGAAAAACTCCGAAAAACACCCGCCGGTAAAATTTTGGTCAATTCGGAATTATCCGATAAACTTCGAATATTTATGTGTCAATGCCACTCCCCCCCCCCCCCCCGAACAAAGAAAAAAAAAGTAAAATACATTTTTTTTTACTGTTTTGATTAGCACAGAGTTATTGGTCCTGGGGAAATTTACACCATAATTATCTTTCGAATCTCGGACCGTTGTCAAAAGGGTTCTTGCCGCTTGTCTCTTCAAGGTTGGTTGATTCATGGCAACAGGTCGTTCGTTGTACATTCGGGTCACGGCAAAAGCCACTCTTTTGGTTTCCAGCTTTGGGCCATGCGATTTGTGATTTAGAGAAAGGAAAGGGTACGTTTTAGTAACAGTGACAGCTATGGACCATAGGGATTGTATAAAATTGGGAAGAGGGGCAGTTCAAACTCTCTTTACCTCCTTAACCACTCCACCTCGCGCGGCCGCGAGGCTAGATTAATGGAATAGGATGGTATCACTGCGAGCTTCCTAGCGACTACCTCCGG